>OX638266.1:7265132-7487632 GCA_951806755.1 Brenthis hecate
TTCCAGATTTTCTGAGGGCGGGGAGCATCTGTATCTCTTCCGGTTGCATAGTGATGCTGCGCCTAGATAGATACTTCTGCGGTGCATGAGTGGAACGCACGAGCAGAGGATGTTCATAGCAGTTTTCCTCTGTCCGCATGGCATAGTCTGCACATTGCGGTCCGACTGAGGCCGAGGGTAAACATATGTTTATTGAGTTTGCAGTGACCAGTAAGTATTCTGGTTACTGCACTGGTTTTTATACTTGTTGAGCTGAAAAAGCAACTCTTTTGTAAACTTTTTTGCGATATCCTCTTAATTTGCGCTTTAGAAGTTTGTATTTGTCGCAGAATTGGATTGCCACTCTTGAAGTGCTTGGCGAATTGCAGTGAATTTTTGAGAATTGAATAGGCATGTTGTTTTGCAATATCCACAAAAATGGTTCTGGGCCACATTCTGGGGTTTCAGCGCCGCCCTTCTTGCCAATGCATCAGCCTTTTCGTTCCCATCTATGCCTGAGTGACCCCGGGACCCATCTGAGGGTAACTCTGTTGGATGTGCCCAGGACATTCAGACATTATCCATACAGTCCTTGACCAACTTAGAGTTGGTCTCAAGATAATCTATAGCCCAGAATTGCTGCTTGGCTATCTGAGTTGATGTAGATATTTTGGGTTTCCTAAGCTTTCTCTCCAGGATTACTTCAGCACATTTGTTAATGGGGGCGAAGACCTCGCCTGTGGAAGATGCGTGGCTCTCCCTTAGCCAGATTTGACACTCATGTCAAATCTAGGCTTAAGGCCATAGAATAACGCACCCTACATCAGATCCTTTCCTTGATCCATCTGTAAACCAAACCTGACTGCCCTTTTTTGTGAGACTCTTGGTTTTTTAGCCACATGTCCCCGGTTGGGAAGATCTATTTGGTACTGTTTTGCGAAGTTAAACTCTGTAATTGCATGCCATCGACTGGCATTTTCAGAGTTTTGTGTTCGAATGTCAACTCTTTGAGTTTGTTCATATATGGCGATTGCAATTCTTACATTCGATTGGTGTACAGAGCCTGTAGAGGCCCAAGATTTTAGCTTTCTTTTTGCACGTGGAGATATAGCCGGAGCTATGTCCAACAAAGCATTTAGAGCGTCGCCTGGTGCCGAATGGAAGGCTCCCGTGATGATTATACATGCCAATCCGTTGGATGCTGTCTAGTTTACTCATAGTGGTCTTTTGTTTGGGTTTTGTTTACTACATAACAACTGAGGCGTATGTTATAATCGAGGCCTTACCACGGCGGGTGTACATCCAGAGAGCCATTTTGGGTTTGAGGCCCCACTTGGCTCCAGCCATTCGACCCCATAGCCAAAGGGCCATTTTGGCTTTTTTAATAATGTTGTTGAGGTGGAGAGTTCCAGGTCAACTTTTTGATCAATAGTGACTCCAAGGTACTTTACCTCATTTGATAGGTTAAGGGTTTTGGCCATTGAGTCTGAGAGTTTACAAGCAGTCAGCCTTTCAAGCTTCCTTTTCCTGGTGAATGGTACAATAAATGTTTTATCCGGGTTTATTGATAATTCATTTTCTCTCTACACCATCTTGTGAGTGTGTTGAGAGCCCCTTGTAACCTGGTGGAACATTGGTTTAAGGCATGGACCTTCTTACTACTACAACAAGGTCATCTGCATAGCCTTGTTTGTATCGTAGTCCGAGATCCGCCCTGATTACAAGTAGTAGGTCTACAGCTAGTGTCCATAATAGGGGTGAAAGTACTCCTCCTTGTTGCGGACAGCCTCTGGTAGTGTAACAGTTGTGCGAGTATTCGTTTAGCGTAACTTTCGCACACCGGTTGGAGAGCATATATTCCACCCATCTGGTGGTTGTGACATCACCACTTTTTGCATTTATCCCTTTTTTTCCAGTATGGTTGCCGTAGGTGTGTTGTCAAAGGCCGCCTCAATGTCCCAAAAACGCACATAGAGCTGTCTGCTTATCCTCTAGGGAACTTTCTGCCTTGGTCGAATTGCAGAGCTACTAAGGCAGATTCCGTGGATTTACCGTTTTGGTAAGCATGTTGATTTGCAGGAGAGTGGTCCTAGCCACAAGATACCTTGTTCTAATGTGCTGATCGATTACTTTTTCCATTGTTTTTAGTATGACAGAAGTAAGACTAATAGGTCACAAGGATTTGGGCTGAGAGTAGTCGTTTTTAACCGAATCTTCTTCGGTAATAAATGTCACCCTTGACCTTAGTCCATTGTTCTGGTATCTGCCCCCCCCAAGCAAAGCTTGCTCTAAATAGTTTAACCCAGTATGCGGGATAAGGAGTTTCCATGCCCTGTTGAAGGTAGGGCTGGAAAAATTGCGTCCTTCCCCTGCTTGATTTAAATGGTTTGAATTTTTTCAAAGCCCATCTAACTCTGGTTAGGCCTAAAAATGATGTTGGCCATCTTCCCAGTCGCAACTATTTGCCCTGTGGCTGTAAGTTTTCCTTTGGGTTTTGTTTCACTACTGGAGACCAGGGTACTATCCTGTGAAATGGGTTTCTCTTAACAGTTCACCAGCGTCTCCATCTCTGTGGTCGTAAAGGAATTGTCTCGCTTTTTTAAAAAGCCAAGAAAGATATTTGTTGTCCTTGGCTAAGGACCTTGTGGATTCCTCGCTCCTTTATGTGTTTGGGCGATATTCTCACAGAATCGTTTCAAAAAAAAGAAGATGCTCTTTTGACGCTTTTCTGATCTACTTTATGGTATTTAGTCAGAAGCCTTCTTATAACCGTTTTCCCAACCAGTACGGTGTAGTGGGCCTGAGTAAATAAGCGACGTGGGTGGATACTCTAAGGTCGTTCTAACTTTTTGTTCCACCACGCAACTAGATACATAATCATCGCTATGAACACCGATTTTTATACACTAGCCCTAATTTACATCGTAACACAATGAATAAATTATTATGTATGTAGAATTGTCAGACTTTTGTTGAAGTGAAAAATTCTATTAGACAAAGGTTTGGATGGAAAGTAAAGTCATATACTTTGTCGCGACATGGTCCCCACAGTGACGTGGTTAACGCTAACACTCTGAGTGACGAGTAGATTTCAAAAAAAGATAAATGTAAAGCAGTTTTTACTGTTACAAATTTTAATTTGACATCAAACAATTACTTTGAATATTCCAAAAATAACAACTTGTTTTGTTTATAGTTTTAAGTGTTCACTTCTGTGCGGCAGTCCTCATGACCGTTTTTTTTAGTATTAAAAAAGTCTGCAATAACTTATACCTATTCTATTGTATCTTTTGGCCTGTATAATTTTATAGCTTGCTGGCGTGCGTGGCTTTTACAATAAATATTTACTTTTGAATATTTTTACACCCTACAAATAGATAAGCTATTAAGGAATTAAAAACTGCTTACCGAACTGAATATAAGTGGTCTAGAACTTTTTTTATTGGTCTTTTCTTTTTCACCTCGCCGCGCCGCATAGGTATAGTACGTGAATACAGTACCGGGGGGGGGGGGCGGGAGTTATAGGCATGAACACCATGTAACAAAAAAATGTGTGGGCTTACTCGCAATGAAGGGTTTAGCGAAAGACATATGGCGAGATATTAGTACATTATAAATAATAAAACCTTACTTATCTTGACAAAATAAATGAACTCATAATTTGTTGAAAACCATTTTTTTAATTTTCGTCATAATTTTTGTGTAAATATTTATATCTAATTGTTACAGATATTTTATTCAACCATATATTTTTAAAACCTCGAAACATACAATGAAATTAATCACTTGAACACTATTGTATTGTTCAGTAACACCTTATCTGCTATTTACAATGAAACTTGAAAGAATGAAATATAACATTTCATTCATTCATTATTCAACAATAGCAGCTCACCCACTCTTCGCTCTGGGTTCGCCTGTAGAAAAAAAAAGGTCATAGAATCCCAGGGCAACTGCCACATTTTTTCGGGATAAAAAATAGCCTATGTGCTATATATATATAATATAATCTGTGCCAAATTTCATCCAGATCCGTTTTGCCGTTCTGGCGTAATTCAGTTAACAAACATCTCCTCCAAACATCCAAAACATGAATACTTTCACATTTATAATATGAGTAAGATAATGTGACTGCGCAAAGTGGTTGAGCCTAATTTTTTTCTTTCCAATCCGAAAAACGTGCATCTATGATCTATATATTATTATTATTTCTATATAGGTTTTTATAAATAGACAAATATATCTGGATTTTATAATGTAGGTACCTATATAGAAAGCAAATACAAAACAGTTCTTTTTTTTCAGCTCAGCGACTTTTTTTTTTTCTTTAGTAGCTATTCACGAGATTTACATTTGTTAGTGTTTACCAATAAAAAATTCTAATAATGATTATCGTTGAATTCTGACCACCGGGGCGAACACTACTAAAAGTAATTAAACTATAGATACATATTTAGTTACCATCTTAGAGCTCGTCCAAATCGCCGCCATAAAATGTTTCCAATTTATTTTATTATCCACACGATGCGCTTTATCTAACGTGTTTGTAACGTGATGGGTAATCGTACCAAGACGCGTAATCGATCGGTAGATAATAAATAATATATGTTGGTGGGGCATTAACACACAGCATACCAGCTAGTTTCCATGGTAAGCTTATGAGGCTTGTTGGTTCTGGATTTACCAAATAGATGATATACTATAATCTATACTATTATTATAAAGAGGTAACGTTTGTGAGTTTGATTTTTTGACAGTTGTAGGGGGTAATCTCTCCATCTACGAAACCGATTTAAACGAGATTTGGTTGAGAAGATGGTTTGAGACCCTAGGGAAGGACATAGGATGATTTTTATCCCGGAAATCATCCCTTAAGGGGGTAAAAAAGGGGGATGAAAGCTTGTATAGGGACGAACCCGAGCGAACCGAGGGTGAGTCGCTAGTTTTAAAGACATAAATATTATAAATATAAAACACCCATGACTAGAGTTAAAAACATTCGTGCTCATCGATATAGCGATAAAATACATATTATCAATTTGTCAGTTAGCATACAGTACTTATCGTCACCTAATTAAGCAGTATTAAATCTTTGCAAAATGTGTTTGTTAGTCTGTCCCGTCTGTTGACGTAACTAAGAAAAATGGATTGAATTTTTATAGTTGATGTGTCGCAGCGTGGTCCATAACATGTTTACCTAATATTCTGTTAAAGGTTTTCTGTGGCATGTTCATAGGTATTATAGATGGCCTCCGAAAGTTAATATCCATCTAGACTTAATTTAAGTGAGTATTTTCAGTCAAATCTATACATATAATTAAAATTGTAACTAAGCCGAATACATCCATACGTACATTGAATATTTTTTGGAAAATCTTATTGAAATAAACATTATTATCGATACAGAGGCCAAATCTATACTTTTTAGCATTTTTGTCTGTCTGTCTGTTACCGCCTCACAGAAAAACCACTGTTCGGGTATTTTGATGAAATTCTGTATGGTACCTGGTTATCCGAGTCAACATATAGGATATTCTTTACCCGCGGGAAAATGTCTCATTTTCTGAGAAAAAATACAAAAATTGCAATGTAAGATTATACTAATATGTAAAACCTAATAATTTGGTTTTTTTGTCATCTGAACGCGGGTGGAGGGCCGCGTGCACTGCTAGTCCTTTAGTTAAACTTATTCATAATTTATATTGTAAGTAATTTTAATTAGGTTAGATATATCCAACAAAAAGCTGTAATAGCAAACGACTACAATATCTAGTAATTTAGCTAAAAGGCGAGCCAATTACGTAACGTAGGCAAATCGTGCATTGTTTTGGATGTTTTTTGTTAGCTATAGCTAGACGTTGTACATCTTATTTAATCATTTGCTTTATCTGACCTTTGCAAAAGAGGTAATATAAAAAGAGTTTTTTTAGGCTATTTCTCTATTTTTACTTCTCCAATCAGTAACTTTAAAAAGTCAGTAAAACCGTCCGTCTCTTGAATATATTACGTACCTACCTTAGGTATCTTATTTACAAAAACTAGCATTGCCCGCGGCGCCCGCCCGCGTTCAAATTACCAAAAACGTAATTTCTTAGGTTTTACATATTAAGTATATAACTCTTGCAGATGCAGTTTTTTGGTATTTTTCCTCAGAAATGAAGACATTTCCACGCGGTAAAAAGTTAATCCTATATTGTCGATCCTGTCACGGATAACCAGCGAATCATCCATAGCACATCAAAGTATTCCCTCCAGTGGCGTTTTTCCTGTGATGCGGTATACAAGGCACAGACAGACAAAATAACTCTAAACTATTAAGATTCGTGCCTGTCTATGTGTCATCGATAATAATTTTGATTTATGACTTTCAATGAGTATTTGTCCAATAAAATATTTTACTTGTAACTCAGATTCGACTTAAGATAGAATTTTATTATGATGATAATTTAGTATTAAAAGAAAAAAAAAAAAAAACATTACTTTATTTTTTTTTATTTGTGTTAAAATATTAGTGAGTATTTTCTAAGTACTATGTTTTTTGATAATATACCTAACAAATGTAATTGCTGTAGAAGAAATAATGTACGACATCATTAATAAGTAAAGAAGTTTGGAAGTGCCAAATGTTGTTTTGCCCCTGAAATTCTTGAGCGTATTGCGTCTTCATGTTAGTGTATTTGTATAACAAAGCATGCAGAGCTTATGCAATATAATGTAACAATAATCAAACCGCCCTTCTTGTCTTTTTTAGTTTTGGTAATATTCTTTTGTTCTTCATTGTGTCAAAAAGTATTGAAACAATTTAAAACTAATTTTTGTTTGTTATATTACTCGTGTGACATCATATATTTGGATTTTTTAATTCTACATGAAAAATCTGTCTATCTGTCATTCATCGATGGGAATGTAACACAATTAACTGGTTACATCGATTTCGTTCGCCTTAGAGAATTTACATTTCTAATACTGGTTTAAACCCTTAAAGAGATAACTGATAATCAACACGAATGATATGTATTATACAATTATAGGATCTTTAAAAAAGGCCTATGGAAAAGGTCCGCTTTAGCATACATATATGTATAATGTAATATGCCTATCTCCTTAGGTACACTTCGCAATAACTATTTTTATATATTTAAAAAACGTAGACAAGGGACACATCCCGAACGAAGTGGGTTTCCAAGTAGCTAGTAATTTATAAAGTAGTGGTTTATACGCCCCTAGGTGGTGTGTATGCATTTATAATATTACGAACCCGCCCTCGCTTTGCTCGATGGATTGATTGCAAAACGTCGCCATTCTTTATATCTTCTTTATAAATATACTAGCGACTCACCCTCGCTCCACTCGGGTTCGTCTCTACTTACGTTTTTACGTTTATTACAGATTTCTCAGAAATGAGATATTTTCCCGCAATAAAAAGTATCCTCTATGTTGAACCGGATAACCAGCTATCATCATACCAAATTTCATCAAAATCCCTCCAGTGGTTTTTCCGTGATACGGTAACAGAGAGAGAGACAGACACACAGACAAAAATTCTAAAAACTATAGATTCGGTCTCTGTATCGATAATAGTGTTTATTTCAATAAGATTATACAAAAAATATTTAATGTACAGATTCGACTTAGTTAGAATTTTATTATATATATAGACTAGCAGAACTCGCGGCTTTGCTCGAAAATGTAAAGGTAAATTCTATTCATATACGTTTTTTTTCCAATAATGATTATGGTCGAATTTCGACCACTGGACCATATTTAAATTAACTAGCTAACTTTTTTATCGACTTAACACCCGAGCGTAACCGAAGCAGAATCTTGTTAAATATAGACACTCATTAAACGTAGTTCTAATTCAGATTAAAACCTCATATTGCAGTTAAGCCTGCTTGTAATCCTTTTTTATTTCTTTAGTTTAAATGATTCTGAGCAGATTTTTTAGGAAATAATACAGTTAGAATATATTGTTTTATTTTGCTTTTAGCTAGTTTGGTTTAGTTTTTGAAGTGATTTTTGACCGACTTTAAAAAAGATGTTGGACGTTTTTTTTTATGTATTTTTTATGTATTATTTTAAATTGTATTTGTTTCTTTTAACGTAGATAAATCGAATCGAAATAGTTAAATGTAATATATAATGGCATTATTTGTTATATTTGTTAAAGTTTCATATGGCAACTCTAAAAAGGTCTGACTTAAAATAAATGAAAAACTTCATTTAATTTTTTAGCACCTTGAACTCTCTTTGCTTATTTTAAATGAAAGTATAAATACTTTAACTATTTATTTTAGATAAAATATCTATGAAATATAAGTAAATGTCAATAATTCTACTTTGAGATTTTCTTTTTTATATTCTCTAATTATTATAAAAAATATGTTCAAAAAAACAACTGTAATATACCGTATAAGTTGGTATGAAGATGTGTTTACTTATAGATTCATTGACAATGCATCACTCAACGATACTACGGTTAAGTGCAGATTGCCTAAATGCTTTGTTGTCAGTGACGCTAAAAGTGGATTTTTAAATTTAAAAGTCATTGTTTTCGTATCTGCTTTAATCTGCTTTTGTTAGCTTCGCATGTAACTAAGTGTGCAATTAATTATTGGAAATCCAGTTTCAACTATTTGTTAATGTTGTTTTGATATGAAACTTTATCACCTTCTTATATCTCTTATCGATATTGATGATTTCCTAATGGGAGTTAGGTTTATGACGAATTTGGGCTTATTTGGTTCCTTTTGAAAGTCCTTATCAGAAAAGTCAAACAGTTGATCATAAAAACGTATTTTGGTGACTATGAAAACAAGGTACCAAACTTGGTTGCAAAATATATTAATCTATATGCTGCCTAACACATATACTTAAAAATGTTGTAAATTTAGGTCATTTATTCAATTTTGGGTCTCGCACCTGTGATATTTTCATGTGCGAATTTTTTCTAACATGATTACCACTTGCCTAACGGTGAAGGAAAATATCTTAAGGGAACCTGCACGTCTGAAGAGAACCTAGCAAGTTTACGAAAGAAATGTGCAGTCTGCCAATCCGCACTTGGCCAGCGTGGTGGACTATGGCTTGATCCCCCTCGTATTGAAGGGACGCCAGTGCCCAGCATTGGAACGTTTAAAAAGGGACTGAATAAAGATTCAATCTTTTTAATAATTTTTTGATTGTTACATGTGTAAATAAACCCTTTCACCTTACTATTATAGAAAAACATTATTTTTCTAGTGTTTCACGGTCGTTTATCATGAATATCAGTCTCAAATATTTTATGCATTTGGATATTAATTTATCTGTTCTTTTTATATGTATTTATTATCTTTTTCGTAGCATTCGACCAGTTGCGTAATTCGTATATTGACTTTAATATGACTGTAATAAACAGATTACGTATTTAACTTAAAATAAACATTGAAAAGTCGCAAACACTTGTTTACATAATATTGTATTGTTCGGGTTCAATGAAATACGTGTATTAAAAGCAATGCGTTGGGAATCTTCCAAGTTCATGGGCATGGTGGAATGTTGTGAAATCGATTTAAAACTAGTATAATTTTTGCCATGGATTTATGTCCCATGGGTCGATTGTAAAATTTAGAACCTTTGGCCCATAAGATTGACCGCCGATTACGTTTAGGTATATTAGGTATAGGTACGGTCCCTATACCTTAAAAGGTGAAACTAAAAAGACCATTTATAAGAATGAAATATATAATTTCATATGATGATGATGAATTTGGCTAGAAGAAACATTATAAGGAGTAAGTATCCTCTAAAAAATGATTGGAAATTCAACCCCTCAAGACGTAAAACAGGGTTGGTTTACATGAAAAGCCTTTATTTTTTAAACTACGCGGGCAGAGCCGTGGGCAAACGATAATACAATTATATATGCCTATACTATCTTTGAACAAAAAACATTCCACACTACCATAAATAATTTATTTCTTCCAATACAATATTTTTCCATTGAACTGAAATAAAACAATTCATTCTTACCTTTATTGCCATCGAGTTGTTAAAGCGAATAATTTATTAATTTATTAATTACACTGCTCGCCATTACCTCCACACAAATGCATTGTGCAGTGGGACCCGTCAATGTGTAATCGCTTTCATGTGGTTATTGGATGGATAAAATGTGAAATAATGAAAATAAACACTGAAGTCGGCTATTTTCATTGTGAAATTCAGTGAAGTTATCGGAATTAAGCTATATAAGTACACTAGCATTGCCCGCGGCTCCGCCCGCGTTAAGATAACCAAAAACCAAATTCTTAGGTTTTACATATCAGTATACTGTTACATTGCAGTTTTCGTATTTTTTCTTAGAAATGAGACATTTTCCCGCGGTAAGAAGTATCCTATATGTTGACCCGGATAACCAGCTATCACTATACCAAATTTCATCAAAATCCCTCCTGTGGTTTTTCAGTGATGCGGTAACTGACAGACAGACAGACAGACAAAAATATTAAAAACTGTATCGATAATAATGTCTATTTTAATAAGATTTCCCAAAAAATATTTAATGTACAGATTCGGCTTAGTTAGAATTTTATTATATGTATAGATATTTAATATACTTATATGTTTGAACTTTGATGGAACTAACGTGAGATATATATTTATTTTATTAAGATTTAATGACTTCGCTTCGCTCGGGAATGCCTATGACACCCATAGGCATGATATGTACATACTATATACAATACATACATATTACATAATTATAGTGTGCTAAGTACCTAGCTATGATGTAAAACCTAATATGACTTGAAATGGTTTATACTTTTTATATTTAAATTTTTACTCTATCTGATGATTTCTTCGATCAATACATCTTGTCTTTAATTTAGACTACTATTTGTACAAAAAAGCCTTATAATAATTTGTTAGATAGAATTATTAGTATGTGATTGAAAACCGTTATATAAGCACTACCGACTCGCCCTCGCTCAGGTTCGTTTTAATATTTAGTATATATTTTTCAGACATGAGATTTTTTCCCGCAGTAAAAAGTATTCTATATAATATATCATAATAAATATCATCAAAATCTGTCCAACGGTTTTCTCTTGATGCGTTCCCAGACTGACAGACAGACAGACAAATAAAAATTCTAAAAACTAGATTCGGCCTCTGCTCGATAATAATGACTATTTCAATAAGATTTTCCAAAAAAATATTTAATGTATGTTATCGACTCAGAATTTTATTATAATCTTATATATAAAATTTCCATGTCACAATGTTTGTTACCGTACTCCTCCGAAACGGCTTTACCGATTTTTACCAAATTTTATATGCGTATTCAGTAGGTCTGAGAATCGGCTACTATATATTTTCCATACCCCTAAGTGATAAGGATAAGGGTCGTCCTCACAGACCCCACTCCAGGGACGAACCCGAGCGGAGCGACGGTGAGTCGCTAGTTATATATAATATAGATATAATATAAAAGACATGAAATATGTATAAAAATTAGAACAGACAGACTAACTTTTATCCGCTTCATCTGTGTAAATATTACCTCTACTGATTTCGTCACTTCATGATCTCAGAACAATGGTGTTCATAGGAATGAGCAAACATGATATGGGTCAACATTAAAATTGTTCAAATGTAAACATTCAAATGGCTTGGTTATTTAGTTTCGACTACTATGTACGAGTATATCGACACCTACAGGAGATCAACGTTGTAACTAAATATTGAGATAATCTATATGTACATTATTATAATAAAATTCTAACTAAGCCGAATCTGTACATTAAATTATTTTAGGAAAATCTTATTGAAATAAGATATTATTATCGATACAGAGGCCGAATCTATAGTTTTTAGAATTTTTGTCTGTCCGTCCGTCCGTCCGTCTGCCTGTCTGTCTGTTACCGCATTACGGAAAAAGCACTGGAGGGATTTTGATGAAATTTGGTATGGTGGTGGGTCAGCATACAGACTTTTTACCGTGGGAAAATATCTCATTTCTGTGAAAAAATACAAAAACTGCAATGTAAGATTATACTAATATGTAAAACCTAAGAATTTGGCTTTTGGTCATCTGAACGCGGGCGGAGCCGCGGGCAATGATAGTCTAACAATAAAAATTAATTTCTTATATATGTATGTAGATATTTAAACTTAAAATTACTAAAACAGTTATGATATTGTTTTGTGCAATAGTGGATATAATTATTCTATAGTTGCCTATTTATTGATTCGTAATAAAAGCTCGTTTCAAAAGTTTTCCTGACATTTACGCGAATATTTGAAAGCTATGACGTTTACTTGACGCAGTATAAAATACGAGTTTCTATCCCCATAAGACTAAAATTAATAAATTTTGAGCTATCTAAAACTCAGTTTCTCCCGTAATACGGGCTATATTTAGTATATACATATATTATGGTTAAACCATGTTTCCTGTAAACTTTAAAGCATTTGAAAGTGTAGCGATGAATATCAAAATAACCGCGGTCAAATCGGGGAAAAAATATATTTGCTTATTCATTTCGAAGTCAATTCACAATCGACACATTTTTTTAATAAAACTTCAGATAAAATAACGTGACTCAATAAAACGTGGCAAGTAGGCGTCACGTCAGCGAGGCCGAACCGGCCAGCTCCCGGGATACGGGATCGATGCGGCACCCGCACTGCGGTTGACGGCAATCCCGCATTCATGTACTACGTACTGGAAATATATATATTGTGGAATCATTTAATAGGTAATATAATGTGGAATAATTGAATAGGTAATATATTATAGGTAATATAGTGTGCGATAATTTAATAGGTAATATAATTTAAGGAAATGGTGGTTATTGTTTTTATAATTATAGTAGGTACTTATATTTATCTTTTTTTTCAACTGACGGTTTTTCAACCGACTTCAAAAAGGAGGAGGTTCTCAATTCGACTGTATTCGTGCTTTGGCTAAGTAATTAAAGCCTACCTATTAAATACATACCTAATCAAATATTTTCGAAATCGGTGCCAGCCCATACAAAGCAAAGCACACCGACTTCGAAAATATTTGATTAGGTATGTATAGTAAATGAAAACTACCAATCAGTTATTTTTTACTTTTTATTTTTAATTTATTCTATACAGTGTGGTTTTATTTTAAAAGAAATAACTACAGTTGTTTACTAATTGTAACTTTCTTAATGCTTTATTAAAGACTTATAACGTGAAATGTTTTGAAATGTAAGGATAAATCTTAGGAAAGTTTCGCATTTACAATAGGGATTAGGGAGTATTGTGTAATAGAATTCTCGAGAAATGGCTTTGTTATTAAATTTATTATAAGTGCCGTGCCCGCTGTACTTTTGACTTAATTCAACTCAATTGCCTGCGCCGATTGTGAATCGATTTTCGTCATTATTTTTTATGAATAATTTACAGGTTATATGTCAAGGATGTTCTCTGAATTCTAAAAGAAAATTTCGCCGAAAAAGGGTATAATAAAAAGGGATTGAAAGGGTAGAATAAATGTTTTTAAGTGGAGTTAAAGTCGTTGTACTTATTTTACAGCAAAAATTTCATCATAGAATGTTACAATAGCATTTATATTAAACATTACACAGCACTATAGAAGAGAAGTGCGACTTAGGAGCTTAAACCAACAAAAAACAAGCAAGAAGTAGAGAATATAATATGATACATGGTGTCGCTTCGTAGCATCACGATGGATCGTATTATTAAATAGAGACTCACGTCCTCAGGTTCGTTTTAGACAGATACAAATAGTAAAATATTTTTTTGCGCCGCATTTTAACTTTATTTCTGAAATAAAATTAGCTAGTCTTTCAGTAGAACAATCAGACAGATTTTTTTTCTTGTAGGTACCTACCGTATAAACATTTATATGCATTCAGTAGAAAGCTGTTATTTTGACTTACAAACGCTACGCTTCAATTTTATATATTTGTATAGTTTTAGGTTACAGCTTTTCTACAACATTTACTTATTCTCTTATAGTATTTTCTTGTTGTTGTCTTGATGTTTAATTCAAATATCTGTAACCGTTACTAAGTTTTAATAGATTATTGTGTTAAAATAGCGAGTGCTGTAAAAATAACATATCAATTTATTATTTGGTACTTTATATTTGATATTAAGCTAACCCGTTCATATTATGAAAATATTACGCTTAGTATAGATTTCTCAGAGAGATAGAAGATATTTTCCTACAGTAAAAAGTATATTACACGTTTACCAGGATCAGGATCAGCTATCATCATACCAAATTTCATCAAAATCTGTCCAGTGGTTTTCTCGTGATGCGATCCCATACAGACAGACAGACCAAAATTCTAAAAACTATAGAATTGGCCTCTGTATCGATAGTAATGACTCTTTCAATAAGATTTTCCAAAAAATATTTAATGTACAGATTCGATTCGGTTAGAATTTTATTATATGTATAGATTATAAAATAGGTTACGTGTATACTCTTCGTAATAAGCGAATTTATTCGTTCTACGTACAGCCCGTGTTTTTGTCGGAAAAAAATTCTTTTCATCATTAAATAAAAATGGTTTTTATAAAAATGTCATAATGCAAATAAACTATCCACATTCTTCTGTCACGAGATTATAACATCTAATGTTTTTGTACGTGACCTATGTATTTTTTATATATATAATTTTTTCTTTTACATTTTTGACATGGCATTTCTTATTTTTTCGACCACTTTAAAACTTCATTCGTATCAAGTGTTTGTTTGTTGAGGATTTTTAATATATTTTGTGTAGTTTTCTTACAAAAAATGTCGTCCTAAAATCTAAATCAATCCACCTTATTCAACAAAATAAATGTTTTATGATAATACCTTCTAGACGTTAATATTTTATAACAATGGCGCAGTGAACAATTCGGGCGCGTCCTAGTTTACATTCACAATTAATTATTACGTCGCCTTTACATATAATACAAGGGGCTCACCTTCGCTTCGCTCGGCTTCGATTAGAGAAAAACAAAAACAAATCTATCCCACGGGAACCGTACATTTTTTCGGGATAAAAAGTAGCCTATGTTATTCGGATGTATGAGCTATATTATTGTAAAGTTTCATTAAAATCCGTTCATTAGTTTTTGCGTGAAAGGGATGTATGGAAATTTTCCATGCATGCTCACAAACTTTTGCATTCATAATATTAATAGGATTTTAACCTAAAACATAATCGGAATGGTTATTTTTATTATAGAGCTTTAATTTCTAGAGTTACATGATAAATTATTTCTTTTCCTATCTCCATCACTCTTATTCTACTCTACTTTTTTTAAATAGATGGTCTTTGTTTATTTCATAGTTTTTTTACATATTGCTTCCTATGAACGTCACTATTAATAAAAGAATCGGACAAGTGCGAGTTTGAATCGCACTCAAGGTTCCGTAACATGAAACATTGAAATAAGTTAATAATCTGTTTACAAATTTATTGTTTTTGGATTTACCCTATACTTGTGCTTTAAGATAGTGATTCTTGCAAAATTTCACTATTCAACGGGAAATACCTCGTAGAAGTAAGTAGGTTTTGATTCCCTTGCGATTCTCCTTGCGATGTCAAAATATGCGGCATAATAAGGCCGTATCTTTGACAAAAAAGGTCATAGACAGACAGACAGACAGACAGACAGACAGACAGACAGACAAACAACGAAGCGATCCTATAAGGGGTTTTCAGGCAATGAACCCTAAAAAGAATTGTATTTTAAAGCAGGGTTCGAAACGATAATTATCATGATAAATATGGGTTGATAATTATCTTTGATAAATATAATTGAAAATATTTAATTTGTAACTCTTCAAATTGTCGATCAACTAACTGAACTCTCTCAATCAGCTCAAAAAACTCAATCAGCAAACTGAGTTATGCAGTTGAGGAGGATGAGGATGATATTCCACACATTAAGGAGTCTGCTCACTGCACCGTCTCATACCATGACCGTGCTATGAACGTATCAGGCACGGAAATAAGCGACACCGACTACTATGCCCACTAGAACGTGTCATCAGCCGCGTATCATCCGCGTGTCATGTTAATTTAATTAAATAGTGTCTATATAGTTGGTTAAATTTATTCTGTTTTTATTTCCAAGTTTGTATATGTCAAAATAAAGAAAAAATAATAATAATAAAAGATTACCTTGATTGTTAAAAGTGTATAATTTATCCTAACGTAAATTATGATAGGTAAATAGTCAAATACCAATACCTACACAAGGATTGCTAAGTTTATATCTGTTTGATAATTATCGAAAGATATATTTATCTTGATAATTTCATACCCTGTTATAAAGTAAAAACACCGTATTACAACTGCATATAAGTCGTTTCGAACCAACGAACTCCGTCATATTTGTTGCAACTGATATCGTTATTTTAATGTAGAATATTCGATTTCTTTTAGTTGGTTTATGCAAAAATATACTGTCATTAGTGTACGTCGATCTTCTTGATCGTTAGATATGCCGTCGAATGTCGTAAATAATTAAGGCCAATTGTCATGAAAGGTCAATTGTGGAACGTTCTCTAAAGAACGCCGTACCTTGTAACGAACTATTTTTAGCTTTTAATAGGGAAAAATTGACAGAGTACGAGTTAGAACACTTATGGCCGATTTCACCAACGTCACCTAAGTTTAAGGGATCCCCTAAGCAAGGTTAGGGGGCTGTTAGGGGACAGTTTCTGTTTCACCGACAGTTAGGGGTCACCTAAATATTAAAAGGCTCCCTAAATTTAGGTGCTCGAAATATGGGTTTAAAGACGATCGTAAAACGAAATTTAATTTAGGGGCTAGTTTAGGGGACTTTTAAGCTGGGGATGCCATACGTAGGTGGTAGCTTATGGGTTGTTGGTGAAATCGGGCATTAATCGTTCTTAAGGTTGTACCTTAATGGTTCTTTAAAAATACTACATTATACAGACAGATGGACTAAGGTTGGTTTAAACTCACTAGACTTGAATCTAGAAAAAATATTTAATTTATAGTGAACTAATACTTTAATCATGTCGATGTATAATAAGTTATTATAGAACAAAGAGTATATTTTAATGACAAGACACGATGAGGACATTTTAATTTTCTGTGGGAAATTTTCATTTGTAAATTCTTCAAGACAGCACTTAGGATTTGGCCTATAACAGTAAAATAGAAAGAGCTTTCAGAATACAGTTGTTGACACTTGCAATCGTATTTTATTACAGGCTTACGGCTAAAGCTTAAAATATATGCTTAGATTGATCGATATAGGAATTTCATAAATGCTGCATAGTAAATATTAAATATTTGGTCTACAAAGAATATGGTATTTGTAGTGTTCAGGGATTGGGTACTTTGCTTCATTTTTGTTATAATTTTGTTCTATTCCAAAAAAGCTACACTCCGTTTTTTTCATTTTTATCCATTATCCGGACAACTTCCATTTATTTCCCATCAACCTTATTTTTTAGACTTATTATGATTAAAAAAAAATTAATGGCATAATCGGTCTATCCGTTTGATAAGCCAAACCAACGATAATCATTTCATTTTTTTTTATATAGACCATCCTTTGCTGGGTAGGACGTATAGGTAACATAGGTAGAGTTTTTCATGGAGATGTCTGTAATTATTTATTGTTTTACTTTCAACTCAATTCAATCCATGGATTTTATGCTTTATTCGTGAAGTCAACAAATTAAATTTTATGGATGACGGCGCTTGATCGTCGTTATTATTCATGAATTACGACTATTTCTATTACCATGGAAAAGCGTTCAATTGGACAATTCATCAATATTTTTTTACGTCAAAACAACTTTAATGGCGCAGTGGTTATACTTTTAGCTTATTATTAAATTTATACATCTTTTTAAACAAATTATATTTAATGGAACGACTCTATTATGACTCTATAATGACGACACGCTTGGCTCAGTTTGTAGTGAACCTACTTGCTGCGCTAGCGGTCGCGGGTTCGAGTCCCGCTGGGGGCATTCATTTGTGTGATGAGCACGAATGTTTGTACTCCAGTCATGGGTGTTTATATTTATAATATGTACGTATTTAAAGTTATATATGTATAATGTATCAACCATATGGTATCCATAACACAAGTCTCGTAGCTTACCATGGAACTAGATGGTGTTGCGTGTTAATGTCCTGACATATTTATTTATATTTATTTATTTATTTATTTATTATACTTAGACTACAGTGATATTTTGCTTAGAAAGAGCTCTGTATGTACATAAAAAAGTTATTAATTTTCAATGATATATAATTATGAAAACATATTTGAAGTAGTTGCCATTATTTCGCTATATTTTAATTTTGTTATTCATTATTTTAATGTGACAAATAGGTATTTTTAATATGTTAAAATAATAATTTTTTTCTTAGATTTATGCGAATGTTTGACATTTTAAATAAAATAAAACTGACATCTTTTCGGATTATTTTGCGGATTTTTTATTTTTGGTTTGGAAAGACTAAAAAATCCTAAAAGATAGTTTTAGGTATATAAAATGTCAAATATTCTAGAAGTTACAGCTCGAAGAAGTAACAAATACTTACATTTATAATAATATGTGTTGCCTATTGTTTTTATATTAATAAAGTATTATCAAAGCTTCGTTTTTCCATATCTGAAATAGCAGTGACCTAAATAACGTTAGACGACCTATTAGTACTTAGGCGACACCTGGTAGTTCGAACGGGTTTAAATATTCTTCCTCCATATAAAAAACTGTATTTTATCTGATTTCTAAAGTAAGTAAATTAATAATTAAAAAGATTTGGTTTAGCAAATGTAATGTCAAAAAGTGACAACATCCCTGCATCTCTTTCTCAATTTAATGTAACTGATTAATACCTTATTTATACCGTATCTTCTCCATTCTACACGACATTGACGAAGTTCTGTGTCCAACTGGCACGCTCATAAGCCAAATAACAAGGAATTGAATTGAATTTAATGTAATAATCGCGAAAAATCTATTTTCTTTCAAGCTTTTTAAAATGTGTGAAAAAAATATTTTTCTTGACTGTACCCTATGGAGAGTTTAGTTCATTATAGCAATAGGATATCCGGCTTAGTCTGGACGCTAATTATTCTGTCAGAATAAGCCATTTTATTTATATAGGATTAACGGTTAGTAAAGATTTCTCTGTGATAAGATATTTTTTCCGCAGTAAAAAGTATTCTATATGTAGCTATCATCATACTAAATTTCATTGAAATCTGAACCAGTGATTTTCTCGTTATGTGTTCCCAGGCAGACAGACAAAATTTTTAAAAACTATAGATTCGGCCTCTGTATCGATAGTAATGATATGAATGATGATCATGATATGAATGAATGATGATCATCGATAATGACTCTTTCAATAAGATTTTGCAAAAAATATTAACGGGTCTTACATATTACTATACTAAAGTGGGAGTATGGGCATTCAATTAAGGTCGAGTTATTTTGAATCTTATAACTGCCGTGTTGAACTACGAGTAATATTGTAGCATGAAGTTCTAATTTTAATACTAAACGTGACGTTAGTGGACGAAAATTTTTCATGCCTACGTCGTCTGCTACTGATTTTGTGATCTTTAGCGTAACTGAAAATGTCAGCGATTTATTTTGGTACTTTTCGTTCAAGGGTAGCCTCGGGTCGTTGTCGTAGGTCTCCCTACAGACTACGCACAGTTTTCTATTTTCCATAAGGAACAAGTCTTTTTATATTGTAAAGTGATGAATTGTTATGGCCTTTGGTGAGTAATTCCCATAGTTATATACGCTTTGGTATCACACTCGTGCTTTATTGAGAGGGCAACGGGTATAGCGTGGAGTTGTTCGGCTTTTAGTACTTAAGTTGATAAATTAAGTTATATATTATTCCAAAAAGTACGTATACGGCTATTTTACGGTAATATTTCGTATGGGGTTAGTACTTCTCCGGTCGAGATAGCTTATTTAATTAAGCACACGGCATGTCTATATTATGATCAATTCAAGCATTAATTCCATGTGGAAATCGAACCCGTGACCATCGACGCTGTAGGCAATAAAAGACAGCTGCTATTGATAATTAATTAGAATTAATTAATGTTCCTCCTTTATGATTGGATAAAAAAGCAATTTATATGCATAGCTTATGCTTAGACACTAACGAGCTTTTCACTAACTTTGGTCTTTGGGTTATTTTGTAAAAGTTTTTTATTTATCAATGGGTACATTGAACTGTCTGGAGTGTTGCCACTTTACATTAGAGTATGTTGTAGCTTTTTGAAAGTTTCTAACGTTTGAATGTTTTTGTTTTTATTTACCGATATCAAAGAAAAAACAAGATTATTTTTTATGTTTAAAAGTTATTATGGTATTAATAAGTAGTAGTATTAATAAGTAGGTAGGTGCCTCGGTGGTCTAGTGGCTAGCATGTACGACTCTAGATGCGGAGATTCTGGATTCGAGTCCGGGCAGGGCCAAGTTTAATTACTGAGTTTTTCTGTTAAGATATTCTCAGTAGTAGCCCGGAGTTGGGAAGTCGGTGTCACACCCGTGCCTCGGAGAGCACGTAAAGCCGTCGATCCTGCGCCTTAACTCACCGGTCGTGTCGAAGTATCGTTCCATCGTACTTTGTGAGGAAAAGGAATAGAGAGTGCACTTGTGTCTGCGCGTACAATTCTGAACTATAATATCTTGTGCGGATCTGGTTAGTCTCAGTAAGATTGGCCGCCGCGGCCGAAATCGGTCAGGTTGACATTATGTAAGTAGATGTAGGATAATTTTTTAGTAAACTAAAAACTTTTTATTGCGCCTGTTTTAGTCTCTTAAATAACTTCAGACTAATTACAATTAGTAGAATTAAATTAGATACTAGTTTTTTTTACTTGAAACGTAAAGGAAATTTATAGATATTCAATGGAAGAAGAAAACTAAAGATAGACTACCGTAATACGCAGTTTTGGCTAATTGCAAAGGACGTTCGTAACCACAAGTAACACAATATACGGCCATATTGAATCACAACCGCTGACTTCCTGTCGCAGCCTTCTAAGAAATCCATTTTTGTATATATAAATCTATCTGTTTTTCGCTGAAATAAAGACTAGTATTGAGAAGGCACCGACTTGTTTGGGGTTTAATTTCGACATTTTTTTTATGCTTGGGAGTAATATTATGTTACATATTTGAGTTATTTTATGTATTTTAACTGCCTCGGTGGTGTAGTGGCTAGCATGTACGGCTGCACACTCGGAGGTCCTGGGTTCGAGTCCCGGGTCGGGCCAAGTTTAGTTATTGAGTCTTTCTGTATAGTAAGTCTCAGTAATAGCCCGGAGTTGGGAAGTTGGCGGTGTTTCACCCCCGTGCCTCGGAGAGCACGTAAAGCCGTCGGTCCTGCGCCTTAACTCTCACTGGTCGTGTCGAGCAGTCGTCCCACCGGAGTATGAGAGTGACAGGAACAGAGAGTGCACGTTGTGTCTGCGCGTACACTTGTGCACTATAATATCTCCTGCGCAGTTGGCTAGCCTCAATGAGATTGGCCGCCGTGGCCGGAATCGGCTAGGAGAACATCATCATCATTTTATGTACTTTTAAATTACCATAATATATTGCCATAATTACACCCAGACGAGTGGATCTTTTTGATAAAATGTATCCTTAATGACCCATGAATAGCTCATTAAAGAAAATGACTTTTAAAATCGGTTCCCAATATAATATGTCGCGTAGCAAACAATTTTTTTTTTAAGCTGGATAAAAAGTCTACGTTTGATAAATACTAACATTTTTTATGTTTTACTTTAGCTTCTCGTGTGTTTTTACATTATTTATGTTTACCACGCACTTTAGCTGATATAATTCGAGAATAAATTCCAGTGAGTCTATAATTTTAACATGACATGAAATACTCTTAAGTAAGAATGTTTTCTTCTTCTTCTTCTTTTTAGAAGTTTAGGGTGGAGCGGGGTTGGGGCAGGGGGGTGTCCAAATCCTAAAGACAATATATATCCCTGTATGGGTACGGGAATGTATATTGAATTTGGATACGATATATACGTTCTATGAGTATCGTTTGGGATCGGAAATGGAAGGACGTAATATGTGCCATAGATGTTTTATTGCTTTTCATTCACAAATTGCAATGTTTATCTATGGTAGGTGAACCGTACATTTTCCGGGATAAAAAGTAGCCTATATGCTATTCCAAACTATAATCTATGTCGGTGCCAAATTTAATCCAGATCCGTTCAGCCGTTCTGGCGTTGAGTAACAAACGTCCAAATATCCAAACGTTCATCTAAACTTTCACATTTATAACTTTAGTAAGAAGTAAGGTTGTTTTTGGTGTAATGACGTTACAACTTACACACTCCAATTCGCGACAATATATCGCGGACCCATTGTAATGCAAATTCTTTTGTAAGTAATAGTGGTTTTTATAAAAACAACTCTTACCTTTTTACGTTGTTACTATCCACTTTTATGACATGACGGACTAAAAGTGGACAGTAAATCCACTTTTAGTCCGTCATGAAAGTGTCGTTTATTTCAGTATATAATATGTATTTGAACTGACAATGAATTAACAACCGCTCGTAGAGTTGAATTATTCGTATTTTCTTCGAAAGTCGTTTGTTTTTTATTTCACGGACCCCGATAAGGGTAACTTAGTAAGGGCGTTGATTTTATTTTGGCCCGTTTCATGTCTCGTCATATGTAGGTACATCGATAAAAATATTTTATATATAAATTAGATTCTTAGCTATAAATATCTTATACATTTATACCCCTATACAGATAAATGAAATTGAAGTGTCTGTTTGTAATGTCAAAATAACAGGTTTTACTATACTAAAATGCATATTAAACTATATACGGTTACATATAAGAAAAACACATTTTTTGGAACAATTTTGTCTGTCTGTCTGTTTGTTCCGAATAATCTCTGAAACAGCTGGACTGATTTTGACGGGACTTTCATTACAAGATAGCTGATATTATAGGGTGTAACATAGGCTGCTTTTATTTTAGAAAAAAAATTAGGGCTCCGCTCAAAAAAATTAAAACTTTATATATAATACTAGCGACACTAGGTACATTTTAATTTTTTTGTTATTTTGACAATACAAACAGACACTTCAATTTTATTTATCTGTATAGATATTCCCTTCAAAATTTCGTTCAAACTCCTTAAAGCGTGCTCTATAAATATGTTTATAACTAATAGATAGGTACACAAACACAAAATTTTGCATATATGTACTTTTCATATTAAAACTTATTGTGATATAATGAAATATTCTTTATTGCACACCATTATTCTACATAACATTGTGTAATATTTGTTTCTTTATTAACTTTTCTTCTTGGCTTATGCAAAACACGTAAATTGTAAGAAAAGTATAAAACGTAACGGTTTTATATCGTCTATGAAATATTTAATCAAACATCTTTTAGAGGCTTTTTCTACTTCGTAGAATAGTGGAAGCTTTTGTAGCGAGATATTATGTTTCAAAGTATCATAAGCTTCTTAAGTATGATAGGTAATATCTAAATATCTAAGTAAGTATAATCTTGTGTAATGTCTTGAAAAATATCCACTGGATGGATACACAATAATGTTTGACATGTTTGGTTTCTGTTTTATATTACTAGGCATTGGTAGCCCAGTGGTAATTCGCTGGCTTGAGAATGTGAAGGGGGTTCAAATCCCGGGTCTGATATTTTCATGTGCGAATCATTTTCAACATGATCACTACTTCTTTTACAGTGAAGGATACATCGTATAGAAACTTGCATGTTTGAAAGAACCTAACAAGTTTTCGAAATAATGTGAAGTCCACCAACCCTCACTTGGTTAGCGTGCTGCGCTATGGCCAGATCTCCCTCGTACTGAAGGGATGCTGTGTTCAGCAGTGGGACATTAAAAAAAGAGCTGAATTATAATAATCAATTAATTTTCTGTGAACCAACAAGTATTGTCATTTTGTTAACTTTTCGATTTTTCGCTACAAATGGAATTATTGGATTTGTCTATCTGTTCGTCTATCTATATCTAAATAATGTCTGTAACTACGAGTAATATACGTTTAATATGTGTTTTTAACATATGAAGAAAATTATCATTTTAAAAATTTCAATAATTTCAAGAAAATATAATAGCAGAGTAGCTATTATATTTTCTTGAAATTATTGATCGAAATTTAAAATGAAATGAAATTAAATATATCTCTTTCGTCCCCTACCTAGCTAGGCCTTGTTCTAATAATTCGCTTTTCGGTCTCAATATCGATTAAGATGATTTTGAGAAATTTTAATAATGAACTTAGAAATAATGACCTCATATAATACACAAGCATGTATTATATTACGTAATTATATTTTAATTATTTTTTTTTAATCTCCTAAATTAAAAGAGCTAGACAGTAAATAACAAATCGTTTGTATCATAATCCTATTAATATTATAAATGCGATAGTTTGGATGGATGGATGTTTGTTACTTAATCAAGCCAGAACGACTGAACGGATCAGGATGAAATTTGGCACATAGATAGATTATAGTTTGATATAGCACATAGGTTACTTTTTATTCCGGAAAAATGTACGCTTTACGTGGGATAAATTTGCTTTTAGTTATATCGAGGAAACCTTATGTCATTTTGTATTTAAAGTAGAAACAGGTATTGTAAAAACTAAAAAAGTCCCTAACTGCCTGGCTTGCAAAATTAAATTATGAAGAAGCAGAAGCTTTATTCGATGAAATTACCTAAACATCCACTCCAACATTTTATTTACACACGTACATGCATGCGCGCACACACACGCACACACGCACACACGCACACACGCACACACACGCACACACACGCACACACGCACACACACGCACACACACGCACGCGCACGCGCACGCGCACACGCACGCGCACACGCGCACGCACGCGCACACGCATGCGCACACGCGCACACGCGCACACGCGCGCACACGCGCACACGCACACACGCACACACACACGCGCACACACACACGCGCACTCGCGCACACGCGCACACGCGCACGCACGCACACGCACGCACGCGCACGCAAGCGCACGCACGCACACGCACGCACGCGCACGCAAGCGCACGCACGCGCACGCACGCGCGCACGCGCACGCACGCGCACACACGCACACACACGCACACACACGCACACACACACACACACACACGCTATTTTTGCTATTATTTTTTTTATTTATTTCTATTATTTATAAGTTCTTGGTTAATATAAAAAACACTATTGAGTTGTATAATTCTAAGAAATTTTCTACGGAAGAGGGGGACATCCTGGCACAGGTATCTATTTACTTAAAAGGATGTCCCAATAACGGACTTAATGTATTTAAAAACTCTTTTTATTAATAAATCATTTTAATTTTTCATTTTCAAAGTAGTAATTAAAAAATCTAATAATAGAGTAGGTATATCCGTGGATTGATTCAAATATACTATCGTGTTCAGCAAAAATAACATTTCAAATTAAGTTGGTATATAAGTTTCTTGAAAAACACGGTAAGTGCAAATATGTAGTTAACAATACATAAGTATCTGTTCAGTGTTCACACCAGCCAGTATGCCAGTGGCACAACCTAGTGGTTGCGCCTGATTCAGAGCTGGCAACCATTTTTTTTTAATTTTTCACATCATTTTCTTTCCAACGTTTAAATCATTCAAATAACAAATAGCAGGAATTTCATACAAAAAATTAATTACAATTTAACGAATTAACGGCGATTGCTGGCGGTTACTTACATCGAAGCAAAATATATTGTATTGTTATCGTTCATTTAAATTAAGTTTCTATAAAAAAACCTGCAGAAATTAGTCTCCAGATCTTAGACTATAACAAGAACGATTTGCAATATGTAGTGTGTAGTACTGTGTATGGCGTTGGCATTCAACACTTTTATATTCCTTTCACAACTTATTCCGTAAAGTAGTTTAATGTCGGTAGAGCCTCACATAATTCTATTGGAGGTAGTGGAATATTAGAAAGCACGCGATTTGCATAGAAATATTGAATTATTTGGCTGCTCGAGTTAAGAATGGCTATCGAAATCAATTCGGTTTTTTTAATATTGTATATTTTTTTTAATATTTTACCTATATATGTTATGATTTGATGATGGAATGATTCTTTTTAATTAACATCTCGTCATCCTGGAAGGTTATCTCTTACGGATAGAATATTTGTTAAGGCGGTGTTCATTTTTACTTAAACGTAATTATTTAAATAATAATATTGTTGAATTATAAATAATTTATAACACTTTATTTTTTATACATAAACAGTAATTTAGCGAAATCTGCACATGATATATTTTTTAGACTAGGTTTACTTTACTTTTTATCCCGGAAAAATACATGGTTCCCGTGGGATAGATTTGTTTTCGTTTTTCACTAGGCACGAACCCGAGCAAAGCGAGGGTGAGCCGCTAGTTTATTATATTTTTATAACTGTTATTTAAGCTTACAAGTAACCTATTTCGTGTATGATATAGCTGTATATATCACTCATTTATTATATCTACTGGTCACTACCCGAGTCTTTGACGCATGAATGATGAAATCTAGTCCATCCTAATATGTTGACACAATCTATACAATCTGTATAGCGGCTTACGCGTAAAACGGTAACAGACATAGAGGTAGAGTTGATATTAGTATGGATAAAAGTTACATTCATGTTTCAAAAGCCCTTGTTAAAAGTATGCTTGTCATTTGGATTTAATATATCCCCATAAAAGGTTGAAGCCAAATATTCTCTTCATTTTAAAGGAAAGAAACCCCGATGTAATTGTAAGGACATTGTTACGAACAGTCATTGGATTTCGTCCTGATATTGCCAATGAACTTGGCCAACTTGTTAAGTCCATGATTTATAGTTTTAGTGCTTTACTTAATAGTGCTGTGTAACCTAATGGAACTTTGCGAATAAACTACGAGCTTTCATTTATATAATATATACCTACTACTGATTTATCCTCGCTTAGCTCGGGTGTATTTTTGTCATGCTTTTTATTGCATTATATTGCTTTACCGAGCGACTTAAACTCGCTTCGCTCGGGTCGTCCCTAGGTATGCGGCTCATGTCCACAATTTCAAGGGTTTTAATTTTTTTACGCAGAACTCTAATCCTATTTCTAAAATAAAAGTAGCCTAAGTTACTTCTCATAACATCTGTTATCTGCCCCTGAATTCCTGTCAAAATCGGCCCAGCCTTTTCGGAGATTAGCCGGAATAAAGAGAGAAAAATCAAAGCGGTTTTCAAAGGTAGCTTATAACTGTTCTCATGATACAATTCATTGAAATTCGTTCATCAGTTAAGCATGAGAGGATAAAAAACAAGCAACTATAGTACGTTTCATATTTAAAATATTAAATAGTGATATTCCCTAGTTTTGCCTGGTTTAAATTTTTATTTTACACTTTTTCGTATATCTAAAAACAAACTTTCAAGCATAATCGCCTTAAAACACTATTACTCATATATCGAGTCGAATTTGTACATTAAATATTTCTTGGAAAATCTACAGAGGCTGGATCTATTGTTCTTAGATTTTTTCTCTGTCTATCTGGGAACGCATCAACAGAAAACCACTGGTCAGATTTTGATGAAATTTGGTATGATGATAGCTGCTTATCCGGGTCAGTATATAGGATACTTTTTACTGCGAGAAAATATATCATCTCTGAAAAATCTATACTAAACGTTAAAACGTAACTAGGGACAGACCCGAGCCGCGCGAGGGTGAGTCGTTAGTAAAAATATAAATGTTAAAGTTAAAACTGTTCAGCTTTTTTATGACCTATAAATCTTTTAAGAAACAAATTAAACTTTATTCTAAGTACATTAAAGCTTTATCTCCCGCCATCTCGCGAAGTGTGATTCCATCATGAGTGTTAATACGACAAAGCTTTGTAGTCCGGTTCTTTTGTAGGCATGTTTCCAGTTTTATCTTAATAAGATCTGCCGTTGTTACATTCAATACTAAAGAGAACTAGAGATGCGGTTCACTGAAGTGAAGGCTTTGACTTTTTACAATCTCCCATGGGAACATCATCATAAGGAACACCCAAAAAAGGTACTTATCAGATTATAAAAACCAATAGTAAAGGTACACTGACTTCAAAATCACTTGAAAGTAACTTATTCCACTCTTAGATGTGAATTTTATTTTGTTTATGTAAGGCTACCAAACAAATAACTTATTTATTAAGAGAACAAATTATTTATTAAGAGAATTATGCAAAATTGACTCAGATGTGCGAAAATTCGCGTGATATACACACAAAAACTACATACGAATTGAGTACGTTCTTTTTGAAGTCGGTTAAAAAATCATATAATTAAGATACTTAATGGCTTCGACATGTAGACATTTTGTATTTTTCAGGAAATATTGTTTTTCCCAATAACTTTCGATACGAACATCGTGGTATGCGAACTTGACCTATACAAATATACGAGTATGTCTCTAGTGACGTTAGAACTCGTTAATCTCGTTATACCTGTATCAAAAACAAATGTCATGCTTTAGATTTTTATCCCGTTAAAAGTTAAAACTATGATTTATTAAATTAAATATACATATATTTGTTGTATCTAAGAATCAGAGTTATGTATGTAGATTGTAGGTACTTAAAATTGTACAAGTAACATTTAACTTTAATACGTATTAGCTACACTATACTAAATTATTTTTATTGTTTAGAAACCGTATAATGCTAATGTAAAACATTTTCGTTACAAAATTGGGTTCAAAATAAGCATGTAAAAGAAATATAAGCTTTAGTCTCCGACCTTGACCTTGCGTAGGCGAGCTTCCATGCCCGGGGGTTACGCAACTCGAGAGGCCCTAACGGCATGACCATCTAGCGAGTCAAAGAGCGAAAGCTAAACGTTAAAATGCGAGCTTTGAAAGCTTATTTTGTACGTAACTTTAATGATTTCTATATTTTGTGATTTTAAAACTTGTTGTTGCAGTTTTGTAACAATATACTCGTAGTGTGTGTTTTTCGTTTTCTTTTGCACTGCCTATGCAAAGGAGGTCGCTGATTAAAATCTAATTTTTATATTTAGTGACTGTTTGAATTTGTTTACGGTAAAGTTTTAATTTTTTGACTAAGAAATTATTGCTAGTAAATTATTTTTTGTAATACATATTACCTCGAAGTAAAGTTATGGTAATAAAGTGTTAAGTCAAATCTATACATAATTGTTAATACATATAATAAAATTCTGAGCTGACAATCTTATTGAAATAGTCATTATTATAGATACAGAACCCGAATCTATAGTTTATAGATTTTTTGTCTGTCTGTCTGTATTTGAACGCATCACGATAAAACCACTAGACTGATTTTGATGAAATTTGATATACTTTTTACTGCGGGAAAGTGTCTCATATATAAGTCAAATGAAATGCTTGACCCAAATTTTCATTCATATTTATGGTCGATTACAACCATTTGGCGAACACTAGTATTAATAGAACAAATGGAGGAAATCTGCAAAATCCAATTCCATTTATTGCAGTCACGTGCCCTAATGCAGGGAAGTACGAATTACATTTCAAATCACGTACAGTCATTTGTTATCAAATAAGCTTACTCCGCTTATCACGGTAGCCTTTGCGGACGGCTCTACTCATTTTTGACGAGGAAAATGACTTAATTTTTTGAAGACAACTCTTCGTATGCGCATTTGCTTAATCATAGATTAATAAATACGTACATGTGTAATATTAAGATAAGCAGTAACTTACTAATATATTATGTACAATATACATTGTACATACAAGCTTGTCCCGCGTCTTTCTCGCGTCGTCTATCTATGAATAACTCCTTGGATCGTGAAATTCGTAACATGGTGCTACTAAGTTTTTATCAAATGTAAGAAAAATTTGACTGGTAGTTCCTGAGATTAGCGCGAAACAAAAAACATACAAACATATCGGGACGTAGCCTACAACTCTCAGTTTCCTGACATAGGTCATATTATGATTTATGACCATAATCACATTATGCCGTTATAATCGTTATTGATAATCATTTTGAAATTTTATATAGGTACAGGTATATCTTATGTAAAAAATATTTTGTGTAAACAAAGAACCTTTTCTTTCATAAATTTACATCCGAAAAACATTGTTTACTGAAGTGTCCCAAGCAAATTGATATCAATTACGTGACACATAAACGTAGCGTGCGTGCGTAATAGAAAGTTTAAAGTCACATGAAATCGGAAGGATAATGGATAACTTCTTTTACTTTCACTCCACCCTTTTAAAATCTAAATTAGTACCTACACTTAAAGGTGTGTGATTATTGTCATTAAAATATCAATCATCATATATTAATATTTTAACTTAAAGTGATCAAAAGAAAATTTTAGAAAAGGAAAACCAATGATTATTAGAGAATATGATAACAAATTCACGAGAACGGTTCGTCAGATTTTAAAAATACCTTTATTCATTGCCACACTCTCTGAATATTGTGAAAAACGGAGAATAAAAATAACTATTATAATATTTGTTGTTATCAATTAAAATTTTATAAAGTATGTTATTTTAATGCCATCGTCTTGGCGTCGGGACGTGACGACCCCACCGCCCGCTGGTGGGATAGTCTAGTGACAGAGATTATTCCACCAGTGCAATCAGTCAACCAAAAACTGTGGTAGTGCCATGCTAGTTACCTTCGGGTAGCAGCCGAATGGGCCGGCACGTCCCGTTAAATACCACACTCTCACAGAAGTCCGGCGTGAAGTGGCAGCTTTGCTGTCGCGTTTCGTTCGGTAAGTGAGAGTCCCGGGAGGCCCACTCCCCACCCCTCCCCCACACCACTAAATTTATGATAGTGCGAAATTTGGTCAGTCTACCCCAGGAGGGTACCACCAGCGCACATCGCGGTGGAGAATCCCTCTCTGGGCATCCATGTTCAGCTCGTTCACTACCTGAGCGTGGGTGCCCAGGCTGCCCTCCGAATTCTGGGGGGGCAATTTTGCGCTCTCGTCTTCTGTTCGGGGCAATCGGAGCAGGCAACATAAGGCCACCCCTTTCACACTTGCTGTGGACTTCTGCAACATAAGGGGACTAAATTCCAACTTGAACGCCGTCCACTTCCACCTTGAGACGGCGAAGCCGGCCTTGCTCTTCCTTACCGAGACGCAGATATCGTCCCCGGCTGACACCTCTTTCCTCTCTTACCCGGGGTATAATCTGGAGCATTCCTTTGTACCGCGGGCTGGAGTGTGCGTGTACGTCAGAGAGGACATCTGCTCTCGTCGCCTCAGCAGCCTTGAAGGGCGGGACCTATCCATCCTCTGGCTACGTGTAGACTGCGACGACCATCCGCGAATCTACGCGTGCCTGTATAGGTCTCATAGCGGCAATGCCGAAACTGACCGACTCGTTGAGCACATGCAAATGGCTACAGATTCCGTGCTCCAGCAGATCCCATCCGCAGAGATCGTGATTCTCGGCGACTTTAACGCCCATCATACTGAATGGCTTAGATCACGTACCACCGATCATGCGGGGAGATCTGTTCACGATTTCGCATTGGCATATGATCTGACACAACTGGTTACCTCGCCAACGCGAAATCCCTGATGTGGAAGATCATACACCTTCCCTGTTGGACCTTCTGTTAACCTCTCATCCGGACGGCTACCTGGTCTCCGTCGATCCTCCTCTTGGCTCGTCGGACCACTGTCTTGTCCGGAGTACAGTGCCAGTCACGCGCTCAACACGGCCTCGCTTTGCGGGCTGTCGCCGTGTATGGCATTACAGGTCAGCGGATTGGGACGGGATGCGGTCATTCTTTGCGTCCTACCCATGGGGGCAAATTTGCTTCTCGCCAGATGATCCAGACGTCGTTGCTGATTCTGTCACCGATGTAGTACTTCAGGGTATGGAACTATTTATTCCGTTCTCTGCAGTGCCCATCGGAGGCAAATCCCAGCCTTGGTTTGGTCACTCCTGCAAGACGGCATCTCGCCGAAAGCTGGAATGCTACCAAGCCTGGGCTGTCGCGTCGGCGTCTAGTGAATGTAAATACCAGCGCCTTTAAAAAGGAGTATAACTTTGCCTCCAGGTCCTTCAAAATAGTATTGCTAATGCGAAGTCGAAGCACATCGGCCAGAATTGGCGAGAGATTGGGGCGTCTCCCTTCGGGAACAACGTGCGTTTTTGGTCTCTCTCCAAAGCTGTTTTAGGGAATTTCTGTAAGCCTTCTTTTCCACCTCTGCACACGGAGAATGACTCGCTGGCTCATACCGCGAAGGAGAAAGCCGAACTACTGGGCACTCTCTTCGCGTCCAATTCGACTCTAAATGACCAAGGAAACTCACCACCGATCATCCCACGGTGTAATACTACGATGCCGGAAGTTCAGTTCCGGCAAAGTGCAGTTCGCAAAGCACTTCTTTCCTTGGACATTCATAAGTCGAGTGGGCCCGATGGCATCCCTCCGATCGTGTTGAAGACATGTGCTCCGGAGTTGGCACCGGTCTTAACGCGTCTTTTCCGGTACTCCTATTCATCAGGCGTAGTCCCGAAATCCTGGAAGGCCGCTTTAGTGCACCCGATCCCAAAAAAGGGTAACCGCTCGGATCCGTCCAATTACAGGCCTATAGCCATTACCTCCTTGTTCTCTAAGATAATGGAGTCCATTATCAACTGCCAGCTCCTGCGGTACCTAGAAGAGCACCGGCTGATTAGCGACCGCCAGTACGGTTTCCGTCGAGGTCGCTCAGCCGGTGATCTTTTAATTTACCTGACACATAGATGGGCAGAAGCAGTTGAGACCAAGGGGGAGGCGCTTGCAGCCAGTCCTGGACATAGCGAAGGCCTTTGATCGGGTATGGCACAAAGCGCTTCTTTCGAAGCTACCTTCCTATGGGCTCCCCGAGAAATTTTGCAACTGGATCACCAGCTTTTTGGCAGATCGGAGCATTAAGGTCGTTGTCGACGGTGCTTGCTCTGATCCTAAATATGTCAATGCTGGTGTTCCACAAGGCTGTGTACTGTCTCCTACTCTGTTCCTTCTGCATATCAATGACATGTTGCAAATCAGCAACATTCATTGCTATGCAGACGATAGCACTGTGGATGCGCTGTACACTGGCCGCGCTAATATTTCTCGGGAATACGTCGACGAGAGCCGGAACAAACTTGTGTCTGAAGTCGAATCTCTGTTAACCAAAGTCTCGGATTGGGGTCGACTAAACTTAGTCCAATTCAACCCCAAAAAGACACAAGTTTTGCGCGTTAACCGCTAAAAAGTCGCCATTTATCGTAGCTCCTCAATTCGAGGACACTCCTCTATCTCCCACAGCCAGTATCGGAATACTTGGCGTCGACATCTCGAGCAACGTCCAGTTCCGTGGTCAATTGGAAGGTAAGGCCAAACTGGCCTCAAAGAAGCTTGGTGTGCTCAGCAAGGCGAGACAGTACTTCACGTCGCGTCAGCGTCTTATTCTTTATAAGGCGCAAATTCGGCCCCACATGGAGTACTGTTCTCATCTTTGGGCGGGAGCTTCCCCAGTACCAGCTACTTCCATTTGACCGCATTCAACGTAGGGCGATTCGAGTTATCGACGATCAAGCTCTCTCCGATCGGCTTGATCCTTTAGCTCTGCGTAGAGATGTTGGATCACTCTGCATCTTCTACCGCATCTATCACGGGGAGTGTTCCGAGGAATTGTTCGGACTAATCCCGGCTGCTGAATTTCACCATCGGACATCGCGCCAAAATAGTAAATTCCATCCACACCACCTCGATGTCCAGCGTTCCACAACAGTACGATTTTTAAGGCACTTTCTGCCCCGCACAACCACTCTGTGGAACCAGCTATCGCCGGCGGTCTTTCCGAACCGCTACGACCTGGCCACCTTCAAGAAGAGAGCGTATTCCTTTCTTAAAGGCCGGCAACGCATCTGCAAGCCCTGCGGTGTTGCAGATGTCCATGGGCGGCGGTGATCACTTTCCATCAGGTGAGCCTCCTGCCCGTTTGCCCCCTTAGTCCCATAAAAAAAAAAAAAAAAAAACTAAAATTTCTCCGTCTTCACCGTATACAAAAATGTTAAAATATCTTTGCATAATGAATGAAATCGAAATTATTAAAGTAACCTTGGAGGTTCTTCACGAATAAAATTTTAGACTTAGGAATAACTAGTGGCTCACCCTCGCTTCGCTCGTTCGATTGTAGCTGCGTTTTAAAGGTTAGATGGATATCCCACGGGAATCGTATATTTCTTCGGGATAAAAAGGTAACCTTTGTATAATCTATCTCTGTGCTTAATTTCATCCCGATCTGTTCAGCTGTTCTGGCGTGATTAAGTAACAAACATCCATCCATCCAAACTTTCGTATTTATATAGTAGTAAGATAATTATGCCTGTATTTTGTGTCATTAAATATTCAGTTGAACTGATCAGGGCCATTGAAACTGATATCAAACAAAAGTCATTCTCGTTCCGAAACCGCGATAACCTTTGTTCGGACGAGTCTATTCAACTGGCGTATGACGTGCGTGATAATTCACAATTTGTATATAAAAAATATAATATGCGTATAATATAAAAATTAAAGTGGATTTTTAAAATAACGTCTGTCCGTTTGTTCCTGTGATTTAAAGTTAACTTTATAAACTTACCAGCTTTATGTCCACTCAGCGAATTTATCCTCTAACAATATGTATTGAATATAAATAAGTTATTACTAGCGGTCCACACTCGCTTCGCTCGGGTTCGCCTCTAAAAAACTCGCCTCGAAAAACAAAAACAAATCTACTCCACGGGAACCGTACATTTTTCCGGGATAAAAAGAAGACTATGTGTTATATTATTGTAAAGTATTATTAAACTCCATTCAGTCGTTTTGCGTGAAAAATAACAAACATCCATACATCCAGACACGCATACATCCTCACAAACTTTCGCATTTATAATATTAGTATGATTTATTATTATATAATATTTCAATATTGTGACATGGGAATACCTACACAATTGTTTTGTAAATGAATTTACATACTTTCTAGTTTAAAGAAATTTAAAGAAGATGACTTAGTGCATATGGGCGCACTATTATTCTGCCATTTAATTTAAAATATTGGTAACAAATTAAATTAGTTAGTCTCGCGAATGGATTAAACTATTTTAATCGTGTTTTACCTAGGGTATAGACTATAGAGAGAGAATTTTCTTGATTGTCACTTTAGATTAAAAGTAAAAGCGTAAGGTTTACATAAGTATCTACCTATAGAATTTTCTTCATTTTTATTGATATAGAATGTCTGTTATATTAGTGACGGTCGAAGTGAAGCGATTATATTATTACTCATGATTTGTATACTGATTCTAGTTAATAATAACAAAAGATAATTATAATCTTTTCGAATTTAACGGACCGTAAAGAGGCAAATGGTAGGGGTAGGTATATGTTGGTGCTCGAAACATGAATTTGATCATATGAGATGAAATTACAAGTTGTAATAATTTAACTATGTACTTAAACTTTTTGTCGATACTGCTATATCTTAATAACAGGTATATTGGTATATTTAGCACTGACAGTGTAGTAGCGACTCACTCTCGCTCCGCTCGGTTTCGTCCCTAGTTACGTTTTAACGCTTAGTTCAGAGATGTGATGTTTTCCCGCAGTAAAAAATATCCTTTATGTTTACCCGGATAACCAGCTATCATCGTACCAAATTTCATCAAAATAAATAAATATGTTGGGACATTAACACACAGCACCATTTAGTTCCCATGGTAATCTACGAGGCCTGTGTTATGGATACCAGATAGTTGATACACTACCCAAAATAAATAAATTTTATTTTTTTTAATTATAAATATAAACACCCATGACTGAAGTACGAACATTCGTACTCATCACACAAATGAATGCCCATGCCAGCGGGACTCGAACCCGCGACCACTGGCACAGCAAGTACGGACACTATAAACTGAGCCAAACGTGTCGTCGAAGTCTAAATCTATCAAGTGTTTTTCTCATGATGCGTTCCCAGACAGACAAAAATTCTAAAAACTAGTTTCGGCCTCTGTATCGATAATAATGACTATTATAAATATTTAATGTACAGATTCGACTCAGAATTACCTACATATAATAAAATTCGAACTGAGTCGAATCTCTCAGTAATAAATTATAAAAGACACACATGATGTGCAGACGACATATTTAATTATTATTTAATTAACTGATAATTTTATTGTTCTGTAAATAGTAAGTTACTCGAAACAATTTCAATATTATGAATGCATATTGTGTGTATAAAAAATATTATGTATGTGAAAAGGTTGGAAGTTTAAATTATAACAAAGTTTTTTTAGGGTTACATTGTTGGTTTTTTATGGACGTAGTTTTTAGAAGTTTCAAATACTTTGAGGAAAAAACTTCTTATATAAGTAAATATGTATATATAAGTAAATATGTATATTTATTTATATTATCTTAACTAGAAACTACTTTAGAGCCTGCCCGCGGATTCACCCGCGTTTTTTTTTCATTTAGAAATGATTTAATCAATTAGATGTACATATTTAGTATTTATATAATTTTATGCTAGTTGTAACAAAATATATTACTGTTGGGGACATTCGGGAGATACTCGTAGGTTTTTTTACATAACTGAGTTAGTATCAGAGTGCTAATAATGTGTATTCCTAGTGTAATTATCTATATTATTGCACTTTAAAAGTAATAGAAAAAAAAATAAAACAAAAAACTTAGCTAAGCCGGACTTATCTCTAAGAGAGATCTCTTCCAGTCAACTCACGTATAATGTGGAAGAGGACTTCAGTGTGGCAGTATACAGTGCAATACACTTTATAAAAACTTTTTTATTTTTATATATGCGACAAACTAGCTGTGCCCCGCGGTTTCATCCGCGTTAAATTTGATTATACATATCCATATGCCTGCTTCATATACCTACCCTCTACACAATGAGTAACGGTACAGTACGGAAGTCTGCCCGTTTTGTTGACATTTATGATTACTGCTCCGCTCCTTTGGGTAGTAGCGTGATGATTTATAGCCTATATAGCCTTCCTCAATAAACGGGATATCTAATGCAAAAATAATATTTTAAATCGGATTATTAGTTCTTGAGATTAGCGCGACAACAAATTCTGACTTTTTATAATATCAGTATAGATAGAATAGATTAAAACCATTTGCTGCAAATCTATTACGTACCTTCCTTAATTAGTTACATTCTATCTAATTATTTCACAAAATACTTAGACCTTATCTCGGTTAGAGACATTTATCTTTAGAATGTGTGCCGGTTACGGACCTCAGTCGAGTAAGCTCGATATCGTTATTTAGAGACTTGTATAAATAATCATCGTACGCTTATATATTATTATTATATTTAATACTAGCGGCTTACTCTCTCTTCGCTCGGAACACAAAAGCAAATCTGTCCCACGGGAACTGTACATTTTTCCGGAATACAAAAAGTAGCCTATGTGTTTTTCTGATCTATGAGCTATATTATTGTAGTTTCATTAAAATAAATTCCTTAGTTTTTGCGTGAAAGAGTAACAGTTATACATCTATTCACCTAGACGTACATACATCCTCACAAACTTGCGCATTTATAATATTAAGTATTTGTTTCGAGAATATTCGTTAGTTTTTGTAGTTTAGTATTAATTGTATGTTTTTTTCTTGAATTTTAATACATGTCTTTTTATTCTGGAAGCTATTAGATATTTCGATTTGATATTATTAGTGTTATCATTTTAATTTGATATACCTATTATTAGTTATATGATTTACTAGAGACTTAGCTTCGCTCGGGTGCGTCCCTAGGTACGTTTAACTTTTCAGAGCGGAATCCTAATTCTTTTTCTAAAATAAAAGTACTCTAAATTACTCCTTATAACATCAGCTATCTGCCAGTGAAAGTCCCGTCAAAATCAATCCAGCCTTTTCGGAGATTAGCCGGAACAATTGCGTTTTTCTTATAAGTGCCGTATATAATTTCATATGCATTTAGTAAAAAGCTGTTATTTTGACATTACAAACAGACACTTTTTATTTATCTGTATAGATAAATAAAATTTGAAACCACCTGTAACAGTATTGATTAAGCTGGAGATCGTGGGTTTATATATAATATTACATAATATGTATGTATGTACGTACCTTCATCATATATGTATATTGGCCATATGGATATCTCGGTTCTGTGATAAGTGCTCAGGCCTAAATCTCAGTTAGCGGTGATAAAAAATGTATTGATTATGATGATATAGTTACATTGTGTAGATATTTTATACATTATATATGTTAGTACATATATCCGTATGTATGTATAATGTATACATGTACTTACGTATTTATTGTATAATTTATGCTGATATTTTCAGTCTTTATCCCTTACAGGGTAAACGAGAGTATAGAGTGCCAGTTTTTGTTTTTTGGGTGACCTTTACAAAAAAAAAAAAATATAAAAAATATTTAAAATGTTTTTAATCAAGATTTTTGAATTTTAAGTTTTCAGTCGTGGTTTTAAAACTATGTATCTTTCGATTTTTTTCAAAATTTTCTATTTTAAACTACTATTCATCGTGCAATTTTTAAGCCCGGTACGGTAGTGGGCCTTCCATAATTACTATTTTTTTCGAATTTTAAAAATAAAAAAATAATAATATTTATATATATGTACACTGTACTTGTACAGTGTATAAATTATATATGTGTTATGATTGCTACTGGCGATAGTCATAATGTCTCACTCGTTTAAGATACTTTACATCCATACATTGACATTATTTGCTACAATCATTCGCCATTCAGTGATAAATACGTAATTTGGTGTCGTATTGACCGAGGACGACTCAATAGATAATCTTTTATCTGAATATTAAATAATGAGGCGGACTGTCGGCGGACAGGTCACTTCAGTACGTCCACGATCGCGATACCCGTTGCTTATAACTTACTAAATTGTTACTCCCCTTGAATAAAACACGCGAGATAGAGTGTACACTTTGTGATATTTTGAAAGTGAAGTGCGTATACAGACGGATATCTAAGTGATTTTGTATAGCGATATTTATTATTAGTTTTGAGAATGCAGTGGTATTCGTGATTTGAGTTTTGGCACGCTAGCGATGAATAGTGCCAAGATGCTACAAATAAAGGTTTGTTATTGTTTACATGAAATAATGTCCTAATTATACACAATTTGAAAGTGATTTATATATATTTTAACTAATTTTGTCGTGTGGGTTAAGTATAGCGACCTTTCACAGATTTCGCTTTGAAACTAAACCGAAATAGCTGTTAATGTTATCTTATACGAATTATTTGACTGATAATGGAATTAGACTGTGTGTACATTGTACATATATGTGAACTCTACCTAAATTATTTTGTTCCTTGAAGAGAGCAAATTAACATGCTTTATCATGTGCAATATTTGTTATAATTTTTTATATATATTTACTAGCGACTCACCCTCGCTTCGCTCGGGTTCGTCCCGAGGTACGTTTTGAAGCTTAGTATGGAATAGTTTTTTTTTCATGAATTTCGATGTTTTATTTTTGTGTAATTCTTCTGCTATTCGAAGTGCAGACAAATCTAACAAAACGAAGAACATAAAAATCGGTCCAGCAGTTCTCGAGTTATAAGTGTTGTAGCAATCCCGACTTTGTTTTATATCGATTATACGAAGATTTTCAAAATAAATCAAAATATACTTCTTTCATAAAAACTTCCAAAGTGTACTTGGCCAGCGTGTCCAGCACTATAGTGTGATCCCCGTATCACGTGTCTAGCAGTGGGACGTCCAAAAGGACTGCATACATACATACATACTTCATTCAAATAGTTAATAGACTATTTATTATACTATTTTTGAGTCGTCAATTTTAAATTTATTATTCAGCTATCACCTGCTCAGAAGGAAATTCTACTGAGAAGAGCCGACGAGAAATACGAGAAACTCAAAGAGTTGCCAATATATTTTTTTTTATAAAAGTATAATTTTAATTTTTAAGCTAATTTCAAATTTTTACACGCATGTGTAGTTCAGTTCAGATAGTTCAGTACACTTTGTATACTAATTACGTTATCATATAGGTACATTAGATTACGTACATTTGCAATTTCATTAATAAATCTTATTTTCGTAAGTAGTCTACATTTTATTTGAAATTTAGATATAAGTAGATTGTTTTTTATCGCATCATAAATTTGGTTTTTCTTTGTATAATAATTGAATTCAATAGTTTTAACGGTTATTATAGATTTCTCAGAGATGCGATATTTTCCCGCAGTCAAAAGTATCCTAAATGTTGGCCCGGATAACCAGCTATCATCATACCAAATTTCCTCAAAATGTATAGGTACAGTGGTTTTCTCGTCATGCGTTCCCAGACCGACAGGCAGACAAAAAGTCTAAAAACTGTAGATTCAGCCTCTATCGATAATAATGACTATTTCAAAAAGATTTTCCAAAAATTATTTAATGTACAGATTCGCCACAGATTTCTATTTGAGAGTTTATGCTCTATTGTAATCAAATATCATCAATAAGTACAATTTTGTGTTGTAATAGTTAAATGACTTGTAATTTCATTTATTGTTAAATACTCTTTAATTTTACGATGGCATTACTAGTTTCCGTCTCAAATCCGCGGAGTTCTATTTCCGCTTAATTTATTCTTTATCTTACTAACATTGTTAATGTGAAAGTTTAGATGGATGTTTGGATGTTTGTTACTCAATCACGCCAGAACGGCTGTACGGATCTGGATGAAATTTGACACAGAGATAGATAGAAGAATGTAGTTTTCGTGGGATATATTTGTTTCTGTTTTGTATTACATAAATAGTTTTACATATATTTTTAATAAGTCTTGAGTTCGAGTAAAATCGTATGATATTACTACAATTCTTAGAACAGCTACCATTTGCGTTTGCTGTGTATTTTCAGATTAGTGACTTACTTTCAACATTGTGATAAAGTGTCAATGTATGTATTACAGATAACTGTTATCATTATGAGCTGATATTCTACTAGCGTTTTTCTTGTATTTCGCCTGTGCATTTATTTTTAACCGACTGCAAGGAAAGGGTTATGTTTTTCGCGCCTATCTTTGTATGTTTATTTGTAATATTATTTATTCCCTCATATCTTCTAAACCACTCGATGGATTTCATTAATTAATACTATATTCCATTGTGGACTTGTTTTCATCTTTTTAGTTAGCTTTTATGCAGTCGGGTTTTTTACTTTTATAATATATTTAAGTATTTTTAATGATTTTAAATTGTTTTTAATATTATGGTCTAAAATATTTTTATTATTCTGAAGGAATGCTATACTCGTTTAAGCGACGATTTCAAATCAATTTAGCCACTTCATGTGTTGAACAAAAACTCCAACCCTGCGTCGACCTCACTTAAGCTGCCTTCTTGACGTAAATAACCGAAGTTAAAATAACATATGGGTCACTTCTAAATGAATCAAATAATTCTTAAATAGGTATTCGAAGTTTTTACTTAGTAGCCGGTAAGGAGTGGAGCTCTTTATACATTTCCTAGCGATATAGTCACATCGACTGGCGATGGTGTCAACTAACAAACTTTCAAATGGATTGGACTTTTATTATAATAGACAAGCGCTTAACGGAACGTTTTAACTGTTAGTATAGATTTCTCAGAGATGAGATATTTTCCTACGGTAAAACATATCTTATATGTTGACCAGGATATCCAGATATGTCATACCTAATTTAATCAAAATTTTCCCAATGGGTTTCTAGTGATGCGCAGACACAAAAATTATAAAAACTATAGATTCGGCCTCTGTATCGATAATAATGACTATTTCAATAAGATTTTCCAAAAAAAATATTTAATGTACAGATTCGGCTTAGTTACAATTTTATTACTTGTATAGATATAAGACATGACAATGAAAGTGTATTAAAAAGTACTAGAGCGTTATTATAATGAGCAGTTTAAACTGGACATTGGTCTACCGCACACGTAACCTTTCATCTCTCCGATCACTTTATTGCGCTATCTACTTGTCGTTTGTTTACGACGTAATTGATTCTAGTTACACTCATCCAAAGTCACATGTATGTACACGTGTATGGCTTATATTCTTGCATTAGCCATAGATATATTAGGTAGGTATATTGTAAAACAATGAAACACTTTTCCTGATATAATGGTTATATAGACAGTAATTAATAAAAATTATATACACAACATAAAATCATACGTCCGTCCAAACGTCAATTAATATGGCTTCGTCGTCATACTTTTCCTGCCTGCCTGGCACCTGCGTAGACGAACACCACAGAGGTTGTATGAAGGCGTACTTGATGTCTTCGAATAAACTAACGGCGCGTAACAATATATATGTATCTCAAATCGCTAAATAAATGTAATTTCTTAATCGACGAAAAAATGGAGGAAGTTTTCAATTCGACACGTATATTTTTTTATGTTTGACCACGCATAACTTTTTACAGTGTAGTCCGATTTCATTGATTCTTTTTTTATTAGGGTTCCGTACCTGAAGGACGCCAGCGGAACCCTATTACTATGTTTCCGCTATCCGATGTCCTATAATCGAAAAGTATCGCTACTTTTAGATTATAATTAAAAATTTGATTAAAAAAAATTCAGTTAACATTTAATACTTATGTATTTTCGTATTCGTATTTTTACAGTGGGTTATTAGCTTTGTATTAAAGCACGTAGTTTTGGTATAAACTTTTGATGAAATTTGAAATGAAACATAAACTAGAAGGTTAAACTTTTGCTAATTTAAAAGTCCATGCTTCAGTTACATAATGTGGCCATAGTTGGTTTTGGTAGGGTTGAAATAATTTTTTTAAAAGGTAACAAAAGGTGTTGTTAGTTCATTGTAATAGAGCTAGTTAGTTGGACTCCATTTTGGGTTACTTTTAATTATTACTATTAATATTTTTTTAATGAAAAGGCGGTGATTTCCTTGTATTTATACTAGCGACTTACCCTCGTTCGGGTGCATCCCTAGGTAGTTTTTAATTTTGTTGAGCGGAATCCTAATTCATTTTCTAAAATTCAAGTAACCTAAGTGACTCTTTATAACATCAGCTATCTGTCGGTGATAAGCCCGTCAAATCGGTCCAGCCGTTTCGAAGATTAGCCGGAACAAACAGACAGACAGACAAAAATAGAAAAAATGTGTTTTTCTTTTATTTTATTAATTTGTATAGATAGGATCGCCTTGATGTATGATGGTTAAGAAAGGCATAATGAGATGTACTATTCAAAATTATACCGAACAGTTCTTCGTGTCTTCTTCATTCTACGTGACATGGGCGAAGTAATCTATGCTCAATTAACACCTTTTGAAGGTATTAACAAGAAAATTGAATTGAGTTCAAATTTAGAGATGATATCACGTACTTGTAAAAACAATTTAGACAATCTGAGTAGGGACCTCCTCTCTTTGAAGTTGGTTAAAAAACACACATTGACATATAAACTAAAATATGTAGTTACAATGAAAACATTAATTACTATGAAGTGTGATTCAATTAAACACCTGGCTTATTATCGACTGTCACGTGACACTACAGTGACTAACGTTTGTTTTAGGTCTATCGATTTTTTTTTTGCATGAAACTGCTGTAATAATGTATTGTAATTTGGTAGGTATTAAATATTAATGTTAAGAAATAAAAAATGATAACCTATCATAGACTCAAATCAGTTCCTGATAAATTATTAAATATTTTATTATACTTATAATCCAGTTTTCGTCTATCTATACAGATTAATAAAATTGAAGTGTCTGTTTCTATGAAATTGTATACGATACTTAAACTAAATAATCCGGTTAATCTCCGAAACGGCTGGACTGATTTTGACGGTACTCTCAGATATGGAGCTGATGTTAAACGGAGTAACTTTAGGCTACTTTCATTTTAAAAGAAGAATTAGGCTTCCGCTCACAAAATTAAAACGTACCTAGGAATGCACCCGAGCGGAGCGCGGGCAAGTCGCTAGTCTATAATAAGAGAACAAGTATTGTTTTTGTTTGTTCACCATATTAAAGTTAAATAATATAGTTATTGTGTTATAGGAATGTTATGTTATTATAAAAGGAAAGTTGTGTTATCCATTAGACACACTTTTCCGTTAGTATTTATTTTTTACTATTATTTTATCCCTACTACACTCGACTCTATATCACGTATTGAATTCGAATGATATTCAACGCTAACCATTAAATGAGTAGTATGTAAATAAATAAAGTTAGTGGTAATGTAGTAGTAGGAGTATGAAATAACCCATATCGCTTTCCGGCACAAAAACTAAATCGTGTGAAAAATCGTGAAAGAACATGAAGTACACCCATTAATAATAGTAAAAATAAGGATAGTGTGCTTAAACAATATCTTAGTATCTTCTTGCTGAGGTAAAGGTTTTGTTGATAGGTAGGTAGTAGAAGTTTTAGAATAAAACAATTTATTTTTTACATATTATTTAAAAGTAGAAAATCTAATACAAGTCTATCCCACGGGAGCCGTCGGTATATTTTTCCGGGATAAAACGTAGCCTATGTGCCAGTCCAGACTAAAATTTATCTCTGTGCCAAAAATTTCATTCAGATCCGTTTAGCCGTTCTGACGTGATTGAGTAACAAACATCCATTTAAACTTTCATATTTATAATATTAGTAATATTGAATTTCCTATAGCTTCACGACTTTTTTCTTGTAGAAGCCAAGAATATTGCTTAGAAAATCGTCTCAAACTTGTATAAAACAGCCCACGTAACCCTGTTGCGTCATTTCAGAAGTAGCTGGCTCATTGCCAAACGTCAAGGGAATATTCATCAACGATTTTAAACTTTATCCTAATATGTTTAAGGTTCAAATTCTATTACGACGCTCACGTCAGCCTTTTTGCTTAAAGCCTAAATCACTAGTAATAGGGTTCAGTTTGAGCTCAAGTTGTGAGCTTGATTCGTCGTCGCCCTTTTATGTGTTTTTTATAAGAAGACGTTCTTTGAGGAAATGTGGCGCCGGGTCAAGTTTAATGGGGAAAATTTCTACTGGCTTTAACTTCTTATTATCGGTAATATAATAAAGTTAAATGCTATAAGTTTCATGAGCAGACATAAAGAATGTAGTGAGTTATGTTTTTGTTGTGTAGAAAGTACCTTTCTTATCGAAGTCATAATTAACAAGTTTGTGCTCTAAGAAAGTGAACTGACACAGTTTCGTTGGGTTGCTTTTTGTTATTCACGAAAAATAAAATTAAGCTTTCATGCACACATATTTAACGCACTTCGTATCGGGATTTGTGTTTGCTTGCCCATTGGAATGAATGTTGGTGTATCAACTATATAGTTCGGACATGTAATTTTATATGTACATATAGTAAGATTTTCTTTTAGAGTTTTTCTAATACGTAATGTGTTTAGTCTGCCACAAAAAGTTTATGTTGTCTACAAACATTTATTTTCTAGACTGGTGATGTGTTTTGCATTTTTAAGGTTATAATATTTTGTCTAACAGCTGTTTATTATGTTTAATAAACACATTACCCTCCTTTGCGTCGCACAGTCGGGTAAAAATAGATGTTTAAAATACGCTGTAAGAAAAATGAAGACGGCATAGTTAGAAGTTTGTAGAGCATAATCGAGCCTATTCTGACCCCACAAATCAACAGTTAACAAAACGAGCTGTTGTTATAGCTTAAATGGATAATGATAGAGACAATGGATTCGACGCGTGCGTAGCGCCGGCGCGGCGTTAGTCATGAATTATAGTTGGAGATTGCTTGAAGAGGATCGAAATGTCGAGATTATTTTTTAATATTAAATGAGTAATACTTGTATATACATATATGTATATTTTCTTCGAGTATCTCGGAAATGGCTAACGATTTGAATCAATATTTAGATATGGTTTTGCTTTTTAAGTTTATCTATATGTATGTTTATATAGATGTCTTTTCTGAAAACATACTATTTTTATCTTTTCCGAAAAAAAAAACAAAAAAGAAAGGACAAGACCGAGTGAAATTCGGTCGCCCAGGTAATTCATTATTATATGAGTTTAGTCGATTTCGAATGACAGACAAAAGTCTACAATTGTTTTATTATCATTATCGTTACATTTTAATAAAAAGGTTTTTTCGTGATGCTTTCCCAGACAGACAGACAAATCTTCTAAAAACTATAGATTCGGTCTCTGTATCGATAATGTTTATTTATAAAAAATATTTCAGGTACAGATTCGACTCCGTAAGTATATATATATATATATATATATATATATTATATATATATAATATATATATATAAATAGACACGAAAATTTTTGTTTTCCAAAAAAAAACGCCGAGCGAATTTCGGTCGCCCAGGTACCTACTATTATCACTTAATTGCCATAAATCATATTGTCATTTCCATATATTTTTTTAGATTACTATTAATTATTCTTCAACATTGATAAAATAGGCATCTTATTTAAGCCCCAAGGGCTGACTTTTCAAGTTAAATTCTTAAGAATTCTGAAGTACGATCTTACGAATTTTATTTTATTACTCTTGCTCGGGGAAGTCGCCATCTTTTAAATGCTAGTCTGGCACTTTTGGCTATTCTCATAAAGTTTTCATATACTTATTTTATAGATAAGTACCTACTATTAAGATATATATGTTGCATACTTTATACTAGGAATATAAAAACTAATCAGGTGCGTTTTTTCATAATAATCAGCAACATATTATGTTTTCAAACCCAGTATATTTTTGTTTTGTTTTACGTGCATTTCTTTTTTTAACGTTTTTCATTTGTATTTGTCGAACTTTTAAATGAAATATAACGTGACGAATGAGTTATAAATTATAATACATCAAAATACCAGGAAGTTTATATATCCGTACTAATAATATAATAATATTATAAATGCGAAAGCGTCTCTGTCTGTCTGTTACGTCTTCACGGCTAAACCGCTGAACCAATTTTAATGGATAGGACCTTGGAGAAGGACATAAACTACTTTTATCGCAAAAATGAAACTAAAAAGGGGTGAAATAGGGGTTGAAAATTTGTATTATGAACAATTGAAATTGGATATATTTTATTGGTATATTCTCGAAATATATTTACTTATTTTTTTTAATTCACGATAGTATTATTTCAAATTTGACACTCATACTGTAAATGTTCAAGTGATCGGTCAGTTTGATAGATGGGTTCGTGGTAATTTAGATGTGGTCCGACATGACGGATGAATGGGACATCCGATTGCTGGAGGATGCGCAATTTAACGGCTAGTTAAAATTGGACGTCTTCAATAGTCTTTACATGCCTTAGACCCTAGACAAGACCGCTACTGTCGCTATCGCTAATAGCTAAAAAATATTATCTAAGCGCTATTTCACTTTGGTAGGTAAATAAAATATGTCATCTTTATATATATGTAATTCTTCTGTACGTGTGTATGTCACTGAACTCCTCTTAAACGGCTGGATCGATTTTGATGATTTTTTTTTGTGTTTGAGTAGGTTTCTGAATGTCTCACATTCACAACTGTACCCCGTAGGTGGCGCTGCATTTAGGTTCTAGGATTTTGGTGAAGACCATATTCGGATAGGACAATGTCTGTCGGCACTCTAGAGCGTATATAAATAAATATATTTATTTCTATTTTTGGAAGCTCAAAACTAATAACAAGAATATATTTTGAATAAAGATTCATAATATATTCTTTTTCATTTTGTGTTTACTTTTAATATTATAATGCTGGGAGCTATTATTTTGGACTTTCTTGTTCACGCTGCTACACGCCCTTCCCTCAATATATGTATTTTCATTTTCCTCAAATAAAATGCAAAGAGTGTAAAAGTGATAAAGATTTTGTAAATCAAACTGGTTAGGTACTTTCCAGAGATTAGTGCGTTTAAACAAACATTTTGAGCTTCATGTGTATATTAGTATACGTTAGTTATTACTTTCACTCCAAGTTCAAAGGGCAAAAAAAATAAATAAACATTACCCTCCTTTGCGTCGCGCAGTCGGGTAAAAAGTAATATACATATTTACATATATATTGTACGTGTACATACACCCACATGTATATGCTTATAAAGATCGGCTTGATTAAATTATTTAATACTGCTTACTGGAATCATAAATAAATAACTTTTATCTTGTAATACTTTCTTAGATTTACCAGAATATTTGACATTTTAAATATACTATCTTTTCGACTTTGTAGACACTACATGTTATTAAATTTTGATTAAGTATATAGATAATATAAGTACCTATCTCAGAATAAAAGATGCTATGTGTACTTTTCGTCGTTACTGTTTTTCGACCGATTTAAAAAAAAAATACTTTTATTTTTTCCAATTGGTCGAAAAATGCTTCGAATAAGTGTATTTTTTTTGTGTAGCTTACGTCTTATCTTTGCCAATTTTGAACTGTAAAAATTTTCAGGTTTTTTTTTGTATTTGATTATTTAGCAAATATTGTGTTATTTAAAAAAAACATCCTTAAGGATGAAATAATTTCTAGGTACAGTAATTTTGAACTCTGTGTATCATTTAATTAGTCAAAAATATAGCATAATTACCCCATTTTATTTTATGTACATTGAATGAGCGTATTTTTTTGCCCGCGCCGGATGTCTACAGCAGTGACACTATACAAACGTAAATCATCCACAGTCGACGTAAAATCTGGTAATCTGCCAGTTTACGTCATTAGCTCCATCCACATGTGCCCGTCTCTTAGTTTGTTTGCTAGAATCGCCTGTTCTGCCCAAATTTTTGCCAATATGTAACTTCAAGTATGTAAATTGCGTATGTTGAATGCCAAAATAAATCTAATTCTAGACGTCGTATGTATTTCTAAGATAGTTTTCGTATATAGGACTATTTTTAACGAATGTTAGTTGATTTATTTATTAACACGTTTTCTTATCCTTCACAGTATGTCAATGGCTGATAATTTTGTAAAGGAATTACTTAAATAAAAAAAAATATTTAAAACTTATTTTGACTGTGATAGAAATTATTTTACCTATAATGGATATTCTCGTTTTATTGATTTTTGAAAGATGAAAGATTTTTGTTTACATGATTTTGGCTAGATACTTCAAACGTCTCAATAGTTATTATGTAACACTTTAGTAATTGCTTAACAAATATTGTGATGTTACATTGATAATATGTACGTTCATATTTAAGACAAGACATAGAAGATTATTTTTTCTAGTACAAAGTAATGTAAAAATACTTACATAGAAGTAAATACATAGACAAATTACATGAAATTAAAAATTTTGGTTGTGTTAGACTTATATATAAAAACTAGCGGACCCGACAGACGTTGTCCTGTCTACACGTCTTTAATTTGAAAATTTCAAACTTTTTGGACAAAATTGTGAATCTAAACCATTCCCAGATCCCCTTGAACACACACAAAAAATTTCATCAAAATCGGTTCAGTCGTTTGAGAGAAGTTCAGTGACATACACACTCACAGAAGAATTATATATATAAAGATAAGAAAATCGCTTCGCTCGGGTTCGTCCCTGGGTAGATTCCCCTTAAAATTTTCATCCCCATTTTCACCCCCTTGTGGGATGATTTCCGGGATAAAATCTATCCTACGTCCTTCCTAGTTTCTCAAACTATCTTCTTACCAAATTTCATCTAAATCGGTCCAGTAGTTTCAGAGTTTATTGGGTGCAAACAAACAAAAAATCTTTGCTCTTTATAATATGAGTATAGATTCTTATATGTAAATACTAAATTCTGCTCTAACAATATCTATCTTATTTATTAATACGAAATAATTTAGTAGATATTTTATTTATCACTTATCATCAATATTTTCACAGTGTTGCGGAAATATTAATTCGAGTCTTATAACGGCCTCTAAAGCTAATAGCTCTCGGTCGCCCTTGAGCTCGAGGTTGAGTGTTTTAGAGTAATCAGATTACAAAGAAATATATTTTTGATACAAATCTAATGTATGAAAGTTAAAAATGTTGGTCATACGTTTATTCATCTACTAATATTTGCCCGCTAGTTTAAAAACAACGAATTTTCATACAAACTTTCAAACTGTTTTTTATGCCTTTATACGCTAATAATACCTTCTCTCTATGAAAAATCTACATGTCAAATTTCAAGTTTTTTGCATTTCTACTTTCATCAGTTCACATTTTGTTCAGTGAGTGGTGTGACGCTTTTCTGTACATAATACATAAGTATGTATTTATATGGACATTGTATATATCTATAGACAGATTTTTAGTGTTAATTGGGTTGTGTAATATAAAATGTATGTAGATCCTAAGTACGACCGTTCTTCATCTATCTATATATTTTATATAAGAAATAATTTGAAATTATTTTATATAAGAAATAATTTGTATAAGCAAATATATCGCAGATGGGTTGCCAGATCAAACGTGTTCACGATCTTTAATCAAAAAGTCTGAAATTATTTGAAAGTACGTACAAAGTGTAGAATTTTCAGAAGTAATGTTACTTGTAAAACCGTTTAATAATGACCATTTTTAAGAGATTTATAGGCGGCTAGGTTTGAAATAAAAAAAATAATTGAAAACGCCAAAATGCTTATTATATGTTCTCTTTACTCTTGACCTTATTTCATTAGTCAACGCATCTGTGATGTATTTTTAAATATTTCATTTATTACCTAGTCGCTAATATTCATCCGGTAAGCAGATGGTTGCGTTTTAATTGTTTAAAACAGAATAGTTATTCATGCTATTTCTCTTAAAGCGACTTAATAATAAAATAAATTGAGTTGTCCGTCTATGCATTCAAATATCTAGCTCATATTGAGTTTACATTTTCCGAAACGGTTGAATCGATTTTAAAGAGATTTTCACTGACAGGTAAAGCATTCGGAAGAGTTAGACTTTTTATCGTCACAGGCAAGTGACGGATAACAAAAAAAGTACCAGAAGTGTAGTTTTTATAAAGAACACTAAAAATCAATAGGTCTACAGACGTTTAGCCATTTACCTGTAATGTACTAATTTCCTAGGGGACGTTATTATAGAAATTGCCTTCTATTATGTTCTAGGGTCTAATTGAGTTTTTCTACTTTGTTAGATTCTTTTGAGTTTGATTAAAGTTAAGGTATTATTAAATTGAGGTTATGCTTTCGTCTTCAATTTCTTATTAAAGAAATATCTTAACGCAATATACTCTTTTGTCGAGTGCAAAGATCCATTTAATTTAGCACATGTGATTATGATTAAATTAAATCTAATGTGTTGGCTTTTGTACAAATATATCACTTTCTTTTTTATTGACAGTACATATTAGTTTTAGAATTGTAAATCGATTTTTTAGTAAATGTTTTTCATAGAGAACAGGTAGTGTATCGTGTCGCATACACTACCTCTTTATCATCACATTAAAAATATATCTTGAAATTTCACCTTAGATCAATTTCGTGGATATCTATAAATATCTCGCCAGATTCCCTAGAAAATTGTTCACAATTGCCAAAAAATCAGCAACGTCTTTCTTTTTTGAAGTCAGTCAGACTAGACAACGTTAGTCAGTAATATTAGTTATGTAGCAATTAAAAAAACTAATTACCTACTCGAAAAAATCTGTATTTTTTGCTCCGAAGTGTATGTTTAGTTTCATTTGAATTTCAATTTTCGACGTTCTCTGCGTTTCATATGTTTTTTCTTAAGCTTCCCGTTCTCCAATCCATTATGCCTGCATTCTAAAAGTCTAAATGCAAGATGTTAGCAAGATAGCTTTTATAAAGTTTATTCATGTAGAGAGATAATTTGAAAACGTATGTGTGGTGCATCTTTGTACGTACTGCAGTATTTCACTAGCCAATGGCGCAGAGAGTCGCATTTCGTAGTCCACTGAAAATAATATCATTAAAAATTTATATTTGACCCAAGATATTTAGACTACGGCGTTGATGAATTATAGGAAAACAAAATTCCATATAGCTATGCAATGTTTTTACCTGATGTCTTGCGATCATACTTTTTGCCTACTGGGATATCATTCTATCTAATCGTATCCCGCGGAAACTATTTTTTTTTGTAATAATGATCCAATTAATAAGACATAGGTTTATAGGGAATTTGTTAAGTTATAAGATAAAAAAAATTGTTTAGTAATTTCTTTCTAACAAGTTTTATATGTACAAATTATATCCTATGTGTACATGATAAAAATGAATATCATTTCCCGGTGAAGCCCCTTTTTATCGGGTTATTAAGGAGTCTATCGCTGAAATGGCTATATCGATGGCACTTTATGGCGAGCTTTTAAAAAAAAAACAATCATCTACTGTTGATGTTACTCGATTCATTTGAAAAGGTACGTCATGACCGAATTTCCTATTCTATTAAAATTGTATAAGTACTGCCACATACATCTGCATGATATAAAATTTTCTATTGAGCTTATAAACTGGTGTGATTTTTATGGGTACTTATATTCAGTAAAAATAATATGGTTAAATGACTTCTGTTATTAAGTACCTAATTATATTTTAACTAATAAAGAAATCGAGAGGTTTTCAAATAGACGTTCTATAATATTTTTCATATATTCCACCACGAGCAGACCACGCATGACTGTACGGAGCAGTCAGAATATTATGATTCTTCATATCGGATAATATTCGTTTCCATTTATGAAAAGAAATGTACACAATTAAGTGCGTGTCTATTCCTCAGGAGACAGGCCCTTAATTTGTGCAAGTATTACCTACATAGTAATACATTTTAGCCATAAATATAATGAAATAGAGGTATCTTAACAAAAAACTCGAAATCTTTTTTAAAAAAAACAGTCATGAGGATTGCCGACAGAAGTGATAACTTAAAATAATAAACAAACATTTGTTATTTTTAGACATTCAAATTAATTATTTGATCTTAAATTAAAATTTGTAAATTAAAACTGTTTCTGAAAATTTGGTTTTGACATCTATCGGCACTCTGAGTGTTAGCGTTAACACGTCGTGTGACCATGTCGATGACGACTTACATGAATTTACACCACATCCAAACCTGTCTATAGAAGTTTTCACTTGAATAAATCGGTTCCGTCGCAATAACGTTCGTCGGTAAGACCGCCGTTATTTAAAATTAGTTAATGACATTTGTTAAAGGACATAATTTTACAGATTAAGGTTAATCTTATATTACAATTTTCACTTACTTTTAACATTGTTTGTTTTATTAGTTTGTTTTATTATATCAATTAGTAATATTTATATTTGAACTAGCGATTCACCCTCGCTTCGCTCGGGTTCGTCCCTGGGGTGAGGTCTGGGAGGACCACCTTTATCCTTATCACTTAGGGGTATGTAAAATAGATAGTAGCCGATTCTCTGACCTACTGAATTTGCATATAAAATTTGGTAAAAATCGGTAAAGACGTTTCGGAGGAGTACGGTAACTAACATTGTGACATGGAAATTTTATACATAAGATATACAAAAGCAAGTACTTTAAAATCAATATATGTATTTGAAAGTTGGCTCTATTTTAAATCGTAGATCATTTTCAAATTAAGGCCAAAGACTCGGCCAAAGGACCTTTTGGTTGTATAAATTTTGGCAAGGGTATCTAAGTTTTTATCCAAAAATTGTACATTTTGGAACCATTTTGATAAAATGCTACTTATGCGATAATGTTACACATCTGCCATCACAGTACAAGCTTAAGTTGACGTTGTAGTAAATATTGTTTTTGTGTTGGTTTAAAAGATGGATGCTATCAATGCCAATAATTGGTTTTAACAAGTGAATTATATTATACTCAATTATTTTTAATAATTGTGTTTAGTGACAGAGTTATTATTACCTATTTTTAAAATTCATACACTAAAATAAATTCTATTAAATATTATCGCCTCTATGTATAAAAAAAAATCAGTGTTACCATTTTATTACTCATCTAAATTACTTTTATATAGCTTATAGCATAAGGCTCACGACGCGTCGTTTAGCTTTGTCTGCCAATCGACGCGCCTGCGATAGTTTAGCACACATCCTTTGACCCCCTTTTGTCGGTAAATGAAGTAGCATTAAAAGGCTTTGAACTAATATGAACCCCCTATGTTAATGAAATATTATTATGAAAGCTGTATGCAATGTATATGCCGCTGTAAGTAATGTGTATGCCGGTATAAAGAATATTTATGGTATCCGGACCATTGATTGCGAAACTATCTAAAAATACCCTTAGTAATTTTCTTTCTTTACGCAAATGCTTGACATTTTAAATAAAAAGTTTTTTTGGATTTTTTCGCGGTTTAAATGCAGATGTTTCGAAAGCTCTATAGCAATTATGGTTACGAGAGAGACTTGAAACGAACTAAAAAAAATAGTTTTATTTGAAATTTTAAGTAAAAATATACTTTTAGGCTATAATTTGTATACCAATATTTATAGAAAATAAAGAAATGTATATTTTATATTAGTATGTTTTATATTAGTATTAATATTAACTTATCTGCTTTTCCAGCATGAGGTCACGACGGCGTTGTGTACGCATGGAAGCCCGGACTGCTGATCCCGCGCTGCACTCGCGCGCTCAACACTGCCGCCTCCAGCCGGCATGGAACCGCGCGTCTCGTCGCCGTCGGATCGCGCGTTCAATCGGTCGCTCCAAGGAGGACCCAGCGGAACCTTCGATACCATACCCTTAAACGAAGAAACGCGTTTGCCAAGAACGCTACCCTCTATCCCAGAAAGTGAGCCTTTACTCCGTGATCCGATCGGTCGCAAGAATGTGCAGTTTGACGCGCAGTCGCCTCCCGCGGCAGTCTCAGTGTCCAGCTCGAGCAGCAGTTCTGATGATGAGGAGGTTTCGATCGCGGAAGCTCGGCCCCCGGACGGGGGGTGGGGCTGGGTGATCGTGTTCGCATCGTTCATGGTCAATCTTATCGCTGATGGCATTACATTCAGCTTTGGTGTTTTTTTCCCGCATTTCTTGGAGTATTTCGGCGAGGGTAAAGGAAAAACTGCCTGGATTGCGGGCATCTTTATGGCGATGCCGCTGCTATCCGGTCCAATCGCAAGTTTCTTAACGGACAGATATGGCTGTCGCCGCGTGACTATATTTGGTTCTATTTTGGCGGCATTTGGATTTGTGATTTCCGCCTTCGTAGATAATATGGAGACATTGTTTTTGACGTTCGGTATTATGGCAGGATTTGGACTGAGTTTGTGCTATGTCGCTGCAGTGGTTATAGTTGCTTACTATTTTGATAAGAAGCGTTCTTTAGCAACTGGTATATCGGTATGTGGAAGTGGAATCGGGACATTCATATTTGCGCCACTAACATATGTTTTATTAGATGAATATGGATGGCGTGGAACTACTTTAATATTGGCTGGGTTTTTTCTCAATATGGCCGTTTGTGGGATGCTGTTTCGAGATTTGCCCTGGACCACTACAATGAACGAAGAAAAAGCAAGAGAAAGGAAAAGAAAAAGGGAGAAAAAACGAAACAAACGTTTTGAATCATCGGCAGACAGCTTCTCAGATAGCAAGAGTAGCGCTGCTGGTTCAACTAAAGTGACGGAACCCGTAGATATAGAAGCGGTTGCATCAAAAATTGTACCGCAATTTAGTTCGTTGGTAGACCTACCGACATATATGACGAAGGGTGAAGGAGTATCATTGGAAGTGTTTGAAATGATGTCAAATAAGGGTAGAGCGTATGCTCTTTTAGCGCAAAACTACCCTGGAGTAATGTTGCCATCACGAAGCTTTAGTGACAGTGGTCGTTTACACGAACAATCACCACCAAAAATGATAATGTCTCCTGGAGCTATCACACCAGGTACATTATCGCCTGCGTCTGGTCCAAGCGCACCAGAGAGAGCTGCGAGGGATTCTTTGAACGAAAAGACAGTATCTCTATGGTTGAGGCGGCAAGGGGCTGGCTCCACCAAGAAGCCAACGGCCTTTTTTAAAGATTTGAGGATTCACAGACATTCGTTAACGTACAGAGGTGCTATGCTCAACATAAATAGATACAGACTTCGTGCGTCTTCCTGTCCTAATATATTTAGAAATTCCATGACAACTATTGCCAAAGAAAAGGTACGCTTAGTTTGTTTATTAATATATTTTAAAGATTCCCTTTTAAAGAATACTTTATACATCAAGGAGCCTAAATAAAGTTTAGGAAAAATCCGTGGAATAATTACACTTTCTGTTACAAGTTTTCGTAGGCCTTTTAAGATACGAAAGTATTTTTTTAACATTATCATTAACACTTTTCAGGTGCAATGGTACGCCGGTCTATGGGACTTTTGGGATTTAGCAGTTGACATGCTGGATTTCTCGCATTTTCGCAATCCGGCATTCTTAGTGTTCGCAATATCAAACTTCTTACTATACATGTGGTATGACGTGCCGTACGTATATATCGCGGACAATGGTATGAGCATGGGCTTTAATGAATCACAATCGTCCATGTTGATATCGATTATTGGGATCTTGAACATGTTTGGAGAGGTGAGTTGGGTTTTTTATTATGATTATTACTAGTTTTTGTCCGCGGTTCTGATTGCGTATTTTATTTTTGGTAAAATTGCTTCGTTTCTTGGGGTCGTAACGTGGTGTTAGACTATAATTTTACTCAATCTACTTACATAAAATAATAATTGCTCGTATAAGTATTGTGATAAAAGTTTCAGAAATAAGCGGGTTAAAACAAGCAATAAAGAAACTTGAAAATAACTTCAGACTTATCTTGTTAGTATTGTATGTGAGTGTTTCTTTAATTATGAATTGTTCATTAACGCGCTACACGCAGTGACAGCTTAAAAATTACATTAATTAATTTAATATTATATATGCAAAAGTTCTAATGGATGGATGTTTGTTATTCAATCACGCCAGAACGTTTGAACGGATCGGGATGTTTGTCACAGAAATAGATTATAAGTAGTCTGGAATAGCACATAGGCTACTTACTTTTTATCCTGGAAAAATATAGGTTCCGGTGGAATAGATTTTTTGTTTTTCACTACAGACAAACCCGAACGAAGCCAGGATGAGTTGCTTAGCTTATGATAAAATTGTGCTAAGTTCGTTTGATTAATATAATAGGTAACTAATGTAGTTATACGTTTTAATAATACAGTTATGTTAGAATATTCTATACATTTGTTTTAATGAATTAATTACAAAATTAATTTGATGTTTCAAGGATGGCATTGAATTTGTAGATAGGCAGAAACAAGTTTATGCTATTTCTGTTTATGATAAGAACCACAGTACGTGTGCTACTTAAGATATTTATGTTTATTTAGTTTTATGTATTTAACTTTAATGCACTAAAACATATTAAAAATAAATATATTTTTTTCAGTATTATATGTTTTATGTGATTATTTGATAATACTAGCATTTTCCCGCGGCTCGTTTGCATGGTGTAATAAAGCATTACCTACTATTTTTTTATAGATCATGCCCTATACTGTGTTAAATGTGTGTATTTCAGTAAGATTTTCCAAAAAAATATCTAATGTACAGATTCGATTCGGTTAGAATTTTATTATATGTATAGACTTAATTAATATACGAACAGATGTTTAATTACTTCATAATTCTGTTACAAGTATAATACTTAATATATTTGAAATAAGTAAGTACATACTAGATTTTTAAAATTTGCACATAATTTGATAAGCTATCTAACTTGACCCGTATAAATATATAGTAAGCTTATGTAACATCACCACGTGTCTGTGTTTGTCCTTGTGATAAGAGCGTAAGAAGGACTTATATAAAGGCAATTCTTATGTAAATATGTAGTTGGAATGGCGAATGAAATATTTTATTTTCGACACGTTTTTAGTAACTGTGTAATCATTTGTAATTTTGTAATTAAAATTAAATCTTAGATGTCTTAACACTTTCTTAAAACGCGAATATTTGACATTTTAAACAAAACTATTTTTTTTGAGATTTTTTCGCGGATTTATTTTTAATTTTGGTTCCCGACGTTTCGAATGCTTTACAGCAATCATGGTCACGGTAGAGACTAAGGTTATAGACATCTCAAAGGCATTATTATATAGTTGTTACAAAAATCCGTAAAAAATCCACAAAGATAGCCTTAGAAGTCATTTTACTAATTGTTGTATTGTACAATATGATGCCATCGAGTTGATATGATGATGGAGTCCGGAGGTGGATAGTGGAATTCCTGAATGGCTACTTAGGCTCATTCGTTTCGATTTGAGTGTCATATAACGAGTATTTGTAGAAATTGAATGAGATTTAAAAACTAAAAATCATGTTTTATTAGTTTGTTAAAAGTAATTATTAAAGATTAATAATTTTGTAATGAATCGAGTTTCGTCAATTTTTATATAGGTAGGTGAATGAGGAGGTGATTGTGATTTTTTTTCATTAGATAAAAATTCTAAAAAAAATGTCCCACTTTTTACCTCGATATATCTTAGTTTCTCTGCTAATAATATTATTGTAAAAAGCATAGCAAATTGTATGACAGTTACAGGAATAGAGAGTGCACCTGTGTTTGTGCGCACACGCACTGCACTATAATATCTCCTGCGTAGGTAGCTAGTCTCACCGAGATTGGCTGCCGTGGCCATAGTTATTATATATGTACACTAGCGACTCACCCTCGCTCCGCTCAGGTTCGTCCCTGGAGTGGGGTCTGGGAGGACCACCCTTATCCTTATCACTTAGGGGTATGGAAAATATATAGTAGCCGATTCTCAGACCTACTGAATACGCATATAAAATTTGGTAAAAATCGGTAAAGCCGTTTCGGAGGAGTACGGTAACTAGCATTATGACATGGAAATTTTATATATAAGATAATATGTGTATTATGTATAGTCACTCTGTTTTTTTGTCCTATTCCAGATCTTATTAGGATGGGTCGGGGATTGGCAGTGCGTAAACCCAAGTCTAGTTTACGCAGGTTGTATGGTCCTGTGTGGCATTGTAACATTAATAATGCCGCTACTAACCACATATCTCGGTCTGGCGGCCGCGTCTGGCGCCTTCGGTGCATTTATAGCTGCCAATTATTCATTAACAAGTATCATCCTTGTGGAGCAAATTACACTGGAAAAGTTTACTAACGCATATGGATTGCTACTGCTTATGCAAGGTCTGGCCAATCTAGTTGGACCTCCTTTGGCTGGTATGTATATTTTTTCGTTTTTATATTTGTTTCTTTTTACTTAGAGTAGTATTAATTTTTTTTAGATTTACGCGAATATTTTATATATTATTTTACCAAATAAACCTGTTTTTGCGCGGTTTTATTTGCTGTTTGGTTTCCGTCGTTTTGTATGCTTAATTTGATATTTCTGTAAAAAATAATAAAATAATAATTGTAATATTAGAAACACGATTTCATATTTATGTAACCATATTTAACTTTCATATATATTTAATCTACAGTAATATATGAATATCATAATATGTCTGCCTATTTGTCCGTATGTTACTTTGTTATTAGCAAATGCCAAGCTTATTATTCATTTTTTAATAATTTTCACCTTAATAATTTGTAAATATTTTTTTAACGTTTTATTGAAACAATTTTCATGTCTAAAATTGATTTAGACTATTATTTTTCATATCTTTTTTTTTTATTTTCATAATACATACCTATAATACTTTAAATATAAAAATATAAAATTAGAGCAATAAAATAATTAACCTTACAATTTACATAGGTAAATAAATACACAATTATATTTTTTTTTATTTTCCAGGTTGGGTCTACGACATAACTAACTCCTACGATCTATCGTTTTACTTGGCCGGTGTTTTCATAGGCGCATCTGGCGTCATACTATTTATGTTACCACTCTACAACTGCATTAAAAGGAAGAATACACATACAAAACAAACCACGACTAATGGTAATGAACTTCATGCTAATGGCACCGTGAAACAAAATGGCGGATTCATATAACTTTCTAGAAGGTAGTAGAAGCTTTGATTTTGTAAATACAAAGGTCAAAATCGCTAAGTCCATTTTTTTTTATACAATTTGAGAATTTTGTTAGGTTTAAAATTGTTTAAAATAATAATTCAAGGAATAACATATAAAAATAATGTTTTTTTTATCGAAATGGCACTTACTAAATTTTACCTTTTATAATATTTTAGTTAATAATTGCGTTAGTTGTAAAGATTTCAAAATAAATAAGATGGCCGAATAGAATGAACTAGAATGTTATTAAACCATAACGAAAGAAATGGTTCATTGGGAATTGTATTAAATTAATAATATTAGGACTGCACGAAGAATAATCATTTTGTGAGTTATATACTAAAATCTAGAAAGTGACACATGTTTGAAATCTAGTAAAATCTAGATATTTCTTTTTTTTTTGGTTATAATAGCCTTGTGGCTATTACATGTGATAAATGTCAAGAGCATAGATGTAGAGAATGGACTGAGCAATACTCTCATGAAATTGACCACTCTCTATAAAGAGAGAAAGCGAACGTGCGGCCAATACCTGTCTTTATTCCAAATTGAATTTATAAATGGAATGTAAAATATTATAATTTATTAAAAGTTACAATATTATAATCTAATGCAAAATGATTATAAATATTAAATATCTATCTTCATTAATCGTATTTCAATGAATACAAAAGACTTTTAGCAGCACCTTCGTTTTGTCTCTGTCGTTTTGCCGCTTTTTTCAGCTGATGGCTGGCAAAGAAACAGTCCACTCTCTATGTCTATAATCAAGAGAGAGTTATGTAGGGGATACTTTTTTTTTATTAAAACCATTTTTAAATATTTTAAATAAGAATATTTGTTTAGATTTGGTCGACGTTTAAATTTTGTTCTCGTAACGAATTTCATTTTGACGTTATTTTTTTTAGCTGTTTAGCGTTTTGGCTTAAATAATAATTACTAATTTTATATACAAATATGAAAACAATTGAAATTACCCACAAAAGAAAAAGTTGAGTGCTATCTATGTAACTAACTTAGCAAATTCGAGTGATAATTGTAGGTAAGAAGTTTCTAGAATGTTAGCTAGCTAGTGTAGTATACGTACATGTAGAAAAGTTTATAATCACCAACATACACATATATACACATATTTACATTATTTATAATTATTAAAGTAAATGCTATAACATTTTTAAAATTCGAGTTTTTATAACGTTTAAATAATATCGATTTTTACGAATAAAATATTATTAATAGCTACCTACTCTTTTATATTAATCAATATTCGCCTGAAAATGGAACCGAATAGCTTGAAATTGCAAACAAATTATACTACATTTTTGACAAGCAAATCGATTCTTAATCGATATATCAACATATACCCAATAATGTTAACGTTAAAGTTTAAAATCTTATCTAGCAACTAAATATAAGTAAAATAGATCCCAAGACTACCTACCTTGTACATTAAAAAAAATTAAAAGTATTTTGAATAATATAGAAAGTTCTAGAAATTCGTAGTTTAGTTATAGAAGTTAATATTTGTGAGGGTTAGATGTAACGTGGTTTGATTAGTAAGTATCATGGGATAGAAAGTTTTTGAATAGATATTGATAGATGTAATCGATTACAATGATCGCTATCGTTTGTTAAATATTCGATAACATATTAAATACATATTAAAAGGCAGCGGTAGTCCAGTGGTAACGCGCTTGGGAAACTGAGTGTAGCGGGTTCAAATTCCGGGCCTCGCAGCTCTGATATTTTCATGTGTGAATCATTTCTAACATGATTTCCACTTGTCTTACGGTGAAGGAAAATATGGTGAGAAAACCTGCATGTCTGAGAGAACTTAGCAAGTTTTCCAAAGACCGCACGCATTCGGCCAGCGTGGTGGACTAAGGTCTGATCCCCCTCGTACTGAAGGGAGGCACGCGCCCAGCAGGGGGACGTTAAAAAGGGCTGAATACAACATATTAAATGATGTTATATTCGCAAAGTTGATGACGATCATTCGTAATAGTTTATATCTATATGTTAGGCGTTTGGTAAGAAGTATAAATTAATTACATACATTTAATTATTTCGTCACTTACATTTTAAATATATAAACATGAGTAAGTTAAAATATTTAAACCTTAAATTTAGTGTCAAAAAAGCTATTATTTTGATTACTTATTCAAATGTTTGTGTCTAAATTTTATATAAAATATGAGGCTGCGGTTTGTATGTTGAATAGAATGGGATTATATACGTCTATATCGAGATTATTCACATAGAGTGACTCGGGAGATTAAATGTTCCATAGAAATTATTAACAGATTTTAATTTTCCATAACTTTTCGTCACTTAAATGTTTTTTTTTATATATATTTAATTGTCTTATTTGGCCATCACGGATTTTGAAAATGGACGTTATATAATTATAATTCTAAATTTTCTAAAGAATTCATCGAAGTCAAAAAATGGCTTACATTTTGCTTGGTCTATGTGAATATCTCTTTAACTTATAACATGGATCTGAATATTATTAATTGTGTTATTTAATCTAAATGATAGATAATATATACACACTAGCCACAGATAAGTGAGAATAATTCAGTGAGACAAACTGTCAAGTAATTATAAGATAGATACAAAATATATTTTTTCCTATTAAACATTATTTCCATAGCGGTTTGATGTATTCATTTCGATTGTCATTCGTAAGCAATATAATAAACTGTTAGATTTTTGATATATAAATTATTGAAATAAATATTATAATATAACATAGTATTCTAAACTAACCAAAGACTGCTGACATAACATATTGGTGACAAAGATCTTCCCATATAGTAGTCCGTCATAGATTGTAGCATGAATTCACCTTAATATAAATAAACGTTATTTTAAAAGAGTCACGTAGATCGTATCGTAATAATTTTATTAAAATAAAAAGTTTATACTATGGTAAGTATTATAATTAGTGCTAATTTCACCATATTTGTATTAAAAAAATGAACATGTATAGTTCATGCTGTCTATGACCCATACTTTAGGTTGTAAACATTTTTGTCTTTGTCATTAAAAAAATATAAATGTCAAAATAGACTTTTGGCGCCAAAATAAGAAGATTTCAATTAAAGTAATTTTAACTTAAAAAGTAGATTGATGATAATAGCTTAGCGAATATACATCAAAATTATTGTTCCCTTTGCATAAATTTACATTTTAGAGTAAATGCAAAATGCTTAAAAAATACTGGCGCTATTTTAGTAAAAGTTATATACATTTCATATTGTCAATTTGTTCTTACATCGATTTAATAGTTAAAAAAAACCTAATATTACCATGCTAAAGATGAACCTACTGATAAAAATTGATATAGTGGTGTTTTGTGACTATATTCATTTTATTACTTTACAAATAAAAAAAATATTTATTCTAATTTTTTGGTCGCCAATTTGTAATGTATAATATTTTTTTCTTGTAATAATTTATACAGCCAAGCTTTTGAAGTTTTAAATTCTTGCAATTGAAAAGCTTTCAAAAACTATTTTTTTGTAACAATGTTGAGGAGTTCGTTCTAATTCTCTTTACATAAATAGTTAAAATTGCTAATAATATAGTTTTACAATTTCTCTTTTGAAAATAACATATAAAAGAAAAATAATTTTATCTATGACAGGTTAACTATGTTTATAAATATTTTAATAGCAATATTTTTTTTAAATTAACAAATTTAACAACTTGGTCAGATTTGGGTTTTAAATATCAAAAATATGTTATTTATAGTATTTTTTTGATTCGGTAAAAAAATTCTTATAAATTCTACTTGTAATACATTTTTAATACAATAATTTTCAATCACAATATCTTGCCATAGAGTAGAAATTATAATAATATGCATTCGAATTGTATCGTTTCTATTCGTGTAATGTAATGTAATGTATAAAAACCAAAATAGCTTCCAAAAATGTTCACATATTATATTATTATATAATTGTGTATAGAATTTTTACAATTTAGCGGTTGTATGGCCCATATTATGACGTTTTTTACTAGTTTTGTTATACATGAATAGTTTAAGAGGTATGTGTTGTTGATACATTTCTTGCCCAATAATCTTGACAATGAAAAAATTCTTATATCATAAAATAAATTCACTATAGTGAAGACATTAGTGTTTTCGTGTCTTCTCCATTCGACGTGACATTGGCGAAGTAATCTGTGCTCAACTGACACGCTTAAAAGCCATTAATATGAGAATTGAATTGATATTATAATGCTCTAACAACTAAGAAGATATGAAATTGAATTATATAAGAATTTTTGGAATAATAATTTGAATTTTTCTAACATTCAAATGTCATCTTACATTTTATGACAGTTGAAATAGTTTAATTTGTATAAAGGAAGGAAATGAGGTGGTTAAATTAAGTTTTAACTAAATTTTAATATTTGAGTTTATCTCAATTGTAAGTTAAACTCATTGTATTACAAAGAAACATTAATTTGGAGTTTCAACTGAAATACAATACAAAGTTTGATACAAACCGTACAAATATTTATGTTTGAACAATATTTCGAATTATGTATTTTAATTATATCACAGACTAAATAATTATATAGATGAAGTCCCCCAAAATATGGAGGTTACCCTCCATACCCCAAAATAATTGTTAAAGTCAAAAATAGCATAATTTTGCTTACTATCTTACTTTTTTTTAAAAGAATAAGGGTTATTTTATATATGCATTAGTTAACTTAATATATAATTTTTAAAAATATAATATGAATAATAAAATATTTTTTTGTATTTTTTAAGCTTCTTTTTAATTAGTTTATTAATTTTTTTCTTACAATTAAATCAGTTAGCTATTTTTATTTATTAACATTTATTTACTTGTCACTCGGTATACAAATTGACATTTGTATATGTACTATTTTAAAATATATTATTTAAAAAAAAAGTTTGCCTTCATATTTAGTTCTATAACACGGTCTATATTATTCTTTAGTCTGTGGATTACATATACATATTATATACATGTTTTTTTTAAATGCATGTTGCATGTACATATTGTGTTACATGTGTGTGCTTTAAAACGCTTTTCAGTCTCAAGATGGGTGCTGGATAGAAAAATATAATAATTTGAATACAAAATCCTACTCAAAAATATTTTAATCATATGGATTTTTATAAGCAAAGTCGTGTGGCATCGTTTGTTTGTATTCATCTCCATCGGACGATAAGAAACGGGTATATGATGTATTATGTATTGTAGCAGTTGAATATTGTGTGTGCGTTAGTAAATTATGAAAAAATATTTTTTTTGTTTTATTTCCTTAGTGCTGTTTACAGGTGACATGCATGTTGGTGTTGCACATTGTTTAGTTGTTTATGTCTGTCTGTGTACTTGGTTCTTTTAAAGTACGTGTTTATCATGTGAAGGGGTGCTTGCGACCCCCTGCCATGGAGGAAAATATGAAGAAAACGTTAAATAAATAAAATTGTATCAGTAAAATCCTTGTTTAATATATTTTGATATCTATGAAAAGAGATAATAAGGGGCCGTTCATAAAATACGTCACACTAAAATCAGCTTTTTTTGACCCCCTCCCCCCCTATTGTCACGAAGTGTCACACTTTCTGTGACCCCCCCTAGAAATATTTCGTCACAAAAACTAAGATCCCAAATAATAATAAACGAACCGACCCTAAATAATAAACGGCGAACGTCACGTTGCCCTATACCCCCCCGACCCCCCTTGTCACATCTTGTCACACTCAGCTAGATCCCTCATCTCCCCTTGTATGCGAACGTATTTTATGAACGGCGCCTAAATAAGATATAAATAAAAATTATAAAGTTAATCATTTAAAGATCAGTTAGTAGTTTAATATAAAGAAGCAGATGCATCCCTGGAAATAATTTTGCTGCCGCTCATGGTGTTGATATACAAACACTCAAAATACGCAATTAGTATCAAAAGTGCCCTCAAAAAAAGTGCACAATTCAAATTTGCATTGCGCTTTTTTTTTCAAATCTCTTTTGTTCATTGCTTTTCGGATGACAGAATGCACGTTATTTCGTTTAAAAAAGTACTTTATGTGATGTGTGTAAGTTCGAATTTGTGTTTAGACAATTAGAACGTCCGACTTTTGACTTTTATTCTTTGGTTTGACTTACCGTCACATGACGACGCCACTTTTTAAAGAGATATTTGATAGGAAATGTGTATCTGTTTTTATAAATCAATGTACCTGCGCAATAATTTTCGATGTGGTTTTTCCGTTCTTATGAGGATTGGAATGTTTCTGTGTAACATGTTGCCCGCGACCATAAAATTCGAATGGATTTCAGTTGCTACAAAATAACTAAACTAAAAAAACTTACCAATTAATGTATGTGGCTCGCTAAAAAGAATCAAATAAGCTAAAACATTTTTTCAATATTCAACTCGATATTAGCTCTTTTTTTTTTTTTTTAACGTTGGGAAATGCATTTACGCACGAAGTGTGGGACTCACCGGCGAAGCCAGTACTACCCACTAAAACCCAACAAAACCTTCCCCCGTCTTAATGGGGCGTCGCAGGATTGCTTACGCATTCAACTACGACGCCCCGACGGCAGGTCTACTGGAGCAGACCACAACAACCATGGGGTTGCTCCACGGTCCACTCTGCTATCAGAGAAGTACCAGGAGCAACCCGCATGGTACACCGCCCTCCGAAGAAGGCCGCCTCCCACCGCCCACCGAAGCGGGCCACCTCCCTGCGTTTCTTGGCTTCGCGAGTACACTACTGAGCCCCCCCACCACGACAAGGTGAACGCACGTTGGGGGGGAACTCGATATTAGCTCTGTCGTAACAAATGAAAATACAATAATGTATTGTCATCCAGATTTTATATATCTACAAAGTTTCAAGTTACGACATTTAGAAGTAGACTAAAATAGATTTTTAATGTTCGATAAATAAAATGAAGCTAATAAAAGAATTCAAAATTACCAACATTTTTAAATAAAATAAATATTTTTTTTTAATATTTGCTCTAAAAAAAAATCATAGATAATATCATGACATAAATAGCGTTTGTTAGCTTATTTTTTTAAGACAAGTTTTGCATTAGGTGTTCTGAGTGAGATAGACTGCCATTTGGAAATAAAAAGTGAAAATCATATGGAATTGAATAGAATAAAACAAATAATAAGTACAATAAATTAATAAAGTTAAATATAATAATAAAAAATATCTAATTAATCTCTAGCAATAATATAGCACTATTTTTTGTTATTGCATGTTCTTATTCGTAACATTTTGTAACTTTATAATAGTTCAATTTCGTTTTCGCTATCTCTTCGATAATTGAATCGTATTAAAAATAAAAAAGGAATTTTCTAATTTCAATCTGTAATCGGTATGTATATAGTTAATATTAACTTTTTTGTTTTTGAGTAGTTTTACAGTGCCACAAACTTATCTGACCCGGTAGCAGCGTCGCTGTTGTTGAATTTAGTATTGGCGCTAAATAGAATTTTCGCAGTTTTAGGGTAAAAATAATGATAAAGCCCAAGTGCACAATGAGTAATCGAAATATTAATTTGCTGTTTTAGTCATTTTTATGCAACGTGGTATAACAAGAAATAATAATCAAAACTCATTTTTAATTAATGGCAATACTTAGTTCCAGTTTCGGACACCGGGTCACCGTCAAATAAGTTTGTTGGCGGCAATATACATTGCGTTTTAAAATAAAAAAAATAAAATAAAAAATGAATTCTGTTAATCCGTCATTTATTTATGTTTGGATGTTTGTTTGTTTGTTTATTTGTTTGTTTGTTTTTTTTTGCGATTGGAATGAAATTTTTAGAGCATATAGTAATTTAGTGCTTCTTCATATAAACTCCTTATTGGCAGTGATTAGATTTCCCTAATAGCAGGACTTTACAGTATCCATAGTATATCCACAGACAAAATAATGACGTGTACGAGTTAGTTCTATGACTTGCCGGTAGTAAATCTGATCATGGTCAATAGATACTTGTTAATGTTTTATTAGTTTCTGTAGAGTTGGATAAAATTAAAAAAAAATCGATGCAACTTAGATATAACACTTAGTGTTAATATGCTGTCCTTCTTCTTTAGGTTATGGCAATCTAGCTCATTAGAGTTCCGTATCGAATACGCAAAAACGAATATTATAATTTCGTCATGTTCATTTGTCAGCCTGTCTGTATGTCACATACCACAGTTATCTTACCTACTGACTTTTGGAGCTGTATTTGGAAGATACCAGTCTTATGTGAACTGCTAGATAATTCTGAAATCAAATTGTGAAAAGTTAAAAATATAGGATGGCACTCTGTACATGTTAAATGGTAGAAGTAATACTATGTAGAATTTAAACAGCCATGAATAAAAATAAAGTGTACTTGTTTCAAACTTTTATATAACATCACAAACTACTTCAGGAAAATAATATCAATAAATTACGTCTTTTTTTATTTTATTAATTACTTAATTGTATTATGTTTTACTTATTTTTTCATTCAGATCAATCATTATTTCTGAGTAGTGGGTAAAATGACTACTTTTTGTATTGTGACGATAAAACAGCATAATTTTATTGACATTCAAAGTTGTACTTAAGTTGCATCGAGATATACTTGTACTTGTAACATTGAATAGCTCATAAAGTAAAATTTTACACGTTACATAAGGCCTTCTGAATTGTTATAGTAATTTTAGATTTCTTATTGTAAGTGACGCTACTAAATAAATATTGAGTAGTATAAATTGATTTTTTTATTCTATAGTTAGCGATTTACCTTTGCTTCCCTAGGGTGCGTCTACAGATACATTTTAAATAGGTATATAAACAATTTTTACAAATTTCAACCTTTTTAAGGCCTACAGAAAAACACAAACAAATTATTTACTCAAACCTTCCTCGTTTATCGCTCTTTCTATTAGTGAAAACCATATTAAAAACCGTTGCGTGGCTTAGAACAAGTAAGGACAAAGACAGACAGCGACTTTATGTGGAGGATAACCCGGCCGATCAAGTTATTGTGTTTTTTCGGAATGAGGGATTTACCTACCTGTATATAATGTATAGATTTAATAAAATTTAAATTGAATAATAAAATTTTAAATTGAATTAATTTTTGATTAAGTAAAATCCGTTAACAGTCATTGTTTTTGAAAAAAAAAATCATGTACAGTTTTCTCTTTGTTACTATCTAGCATGAACGAATAAGTCACTGGACCAGACATATAAGCGGACGTACCTTTATCTGTCTTATTAGTAGCCAGGAAATTTCAGCCTTTGTCGTTTGTTTTTTGCGTCAGTCTCAAGCATTTACTTGTCAACAAACAATCTGCCAAAAATGACTAAATGTTCTGTTAAATGGTGTAAAAACTGTAGTGGCGGAAGCAGCACTGTTTCTTTTCACTTGTAAATACATTATTTTATTACATTTATTGTTATTTATCACACAATTTAATAAAATTGTAAAATAAAATGTCATATTATCCAACTATGTTAAATATAGTCGATATTTCTATGTATTGTTGACATCTGACAACCATCATAAAATCCCTGGATTATACCATTCAGAACAAATGACTAAACTGTCGAGTGAGTCCATTTGACATCGACTAGTGCTTGACAATGTCGAAAAATATATCGATATTTGACGAAATAACTGAACGAATTGTGTTATTTGTACAGTACAATAACATAAAATACTTTTATCACAGTATCCTACAATCTGATGACAATAAATTTATAAAAATATTTTCTAAGTCACATAAAAATATAAATGCAAAAATTATAATTAGTATGTGTACTTAATTTTTTATTTTATTTTATACCACATTTATATACTTTGGAATATTATTCCATTGTAATAATAATATAGATCATTTTATTTCAACACATAAATTACACAAAATCAAACAATAATGTTTTAGCACTAAACTTCTGGGTTGGCGATTTGTAATAAAACACTTTACCACTTGCACTAATTATTTTACTTTCACGATCCAACACTCACTTTAATTTGCAATCACTTTTTCTTTTTCCTAATTTCACAAATGTTTATTAAGAACTGAGCAATATTAGGACAGTGTCACATTTTTATAAGCTACCCGAGACAATCAATTGCCAATTAAAATAATTCAATAACAGAATCAACAAAATCACTTTATTTAATTAAATTAGCTTAATATTTTTTTAATCTTTAAAAAATAATTTTTATTATATATTAATGGAATATACACCCTATATTCATTTGTTCATTAACATTATTATAGGCCAACAGAATGCTGCCATCAATGCCATCGTATTTATATAAATCAAATTAAAAAATAATTATTATTTGACACATTATTATTGCCTCTTTAATTCATTTATTTTAATTTATTATAATAAATACAGATATTTTAAATTAAAAGATGTAAAATATGATGACTATGCTAACCAATGTCTAAAATGTCATTAATTGGTTCATGGATATATGTATTTTATCGATTACGTTCAAGCACTAGAAATATTGTATTGTGTACCTGTGTGTATAATAATGTAATAAAATCTTTGTGTGCGTTATGCGTCTTTTGGTTGAACGAGTTTTCATACATTTGTATTTTATGTCTCGTCCAGTGGTTTATTCGTTCATGCTATCTAGTATCTATACATATTATAACCTATACCTACATGTCATAAAATTCTAACGGAGTTGAATCTTTTTTTAGAAAATCTTATTGAAATAGTCATTATTATCGATACAGAGACCGAATCTATAGTTTTTTGATTTTTTGTGTCTGACTGTCTGTCTGGGAACGCATCACGAGAAAACCACTGGACAGATTTTGATGAAATTTGGTATTAAGATAAGTGGTTATCTGGGTCAACATATAGGATATTTTTTATTGCGGGAAAATATCTCATCTCTGAGAAACCTGTACTAAACGTTAAAACGTAATTAGGGACGAACCCTTTTATAATATTTTTTTTTGTTTTATGAAGTCAATGTCTTTTAACATCTCCAGGTAAATTTCTAAGAACTTAATTAAAATTTACCTGGAGGTGTTAATGGCGATTAAATCCCTTAACGAGATTTATTTCTGTCAATGTAAAGTGAAATACCTAATGCACAATAAAACACGAGTATCTACACTCCTAGAAGCTACGAAACAAAAGAATTGAATTGAAAATACAGGTTTTATTGCTTTTTCATGGGTTCCTTGGAGATTAGTCTTCCCGTATAAGGTTTCAAGAGGCCATCGGTTCCAAAGTAAGTTGTCCACCCGACAAGTCGTTTGACACTCGATGCAGGTTCGGATTCAAAGAGTTTCAATGGTTTTGTCTCCTATCCAACTAACTTCACTGCGCTTTAGAACATAAATAATAGTAAATTTTTAATCTCAAAAATATCAAATAATGAATCAAAAACCTTCACACTGACCATCCGTTCAAAACCTCTAGGTATCCCTTACACATACTAAATTGTGACTCTATCATTATTCTATACATTGTAAGTCATTAACAAAAAAAGTATGTTATAAAAAAATTAAAGTAGGAACCTCAGATGATAAATTATAGTAGTACACTAAAATGCTTTCGTTAGTTACGAAACCATATAAAACTTTACCTTTCTTTCTTAAGCTTATAACAAAGTTTCTGTCTTTCGTCTGTCTGTTCTCATATGAAGCTATATCTCAAGAAACGTAGGTCCGATTTGCACTGTTATTGTTTAAGTATTAAAATATTTTATTTCGTCGGGTTTGGTTTCGGTAGGTAGTGCAGTAAAAGCCGCAGATTCGGTTCTCGTGCGGCGAATTAAGAGTAAAGTCATTATGCCTACACTACAAGACGTGTTACTGCATACCTTCGTATATGTTGGTACCTAAATTATTATAGACAGTAGACTAACAATTACTTTCTGTTTTATATCTATACCTATTACCTACCTACATATAATAAAATTGTAACTGAATCTATACATTAAACAGTTTTTGGAAAATCTTATTGAAATAGACATTATTATTGATACAGAGCCCGAATCCATAGTTTTTAAAATTTTCGTCTGAATGTTAAAACGTAACGACGAATCCGAGCAGAGTGAGGGTAAGTTGTATGAACTTCATTTTTTTTAAATAAATGGAACCATCTTTTTGTTTTAAATGTCAGTATTTTCATCTAACAGCATGTTAGTATACTCAATACTTATATTTAGCTTATCCTAATGTAAAGAGAAGAGAATAAAGTAACCTTTGAAAGCTTCACTGACTACTGTTTCAAAACAAGCACGTACCTATTTATTGTACGATTAAAATTAAATAAAGCAACATAAAGAAGTAACTTGTTAAGGTTTTTAAATTGCAAATATATTTTCATTTGTTGGGAGAACTACAGGCAAAGAAAAAAGTGAGAAAGCAAATGAGCTCTTCTAATTAGTACGCGGCGCCTTGATCCTATTAAGAGGATAATTGTTGTCGCGCTTTTACATTTTTTACGGTTTAATTGTATTTGCCTTGTTTATTTTACACCTTTAATAAAAAAGTCATCAAAACTAGAAACTCGATTCGTTCTTGTGATAAAAATATTAGTTTGTTATTTCAAAACATCAATGGGCCTTTGCGGTACAATGGCAAGATGTGTCGACGTTCGTTCTATGTAAAAAATCGCAGGTTCACTATCAAAATCAAAAATCAAGTCATAAATTTGTTCTATAATACCTATTGATATTCCAGAAATAAACTTACAGTTTATCGAAAACCTTAATTCAATAACGAATTATCTAAATGGTTTTCTCAATATTTACTTTGTAAATATCTTCTCCACAAAATGGAAAAAGCGAAAATAGAAATCTTCAGAATATCTTCACTTTCTAAAGATAGAAAGGGCGACTTCGTTGTATTATAACGAAATCAATGAATAGAATAACGAGATCAGATGTTTTGCAAATTATAGTATCGAAGTATAAACCATATATTTTATTACACTATGTATATTTTGCTATATACCTATATACATACCTATATACCTACTTATGTACCTAGTAATTTTCTTTAATTACATCTTTAATAAGTACTGATTTCTTGAAAAGCGTTTAGGTATCAAGAAATGTTAATGTTTGACGTCATATTTTGTGTCGATTTAGCTGAATCCATCTTGAAATTAGGGCGCTATGGAAATCCTAGTTTTTCCCATGAGAGTTGTTACAGTCAGTTCCATTCATGTCATTTAGAATTATTAATATAGCAAGTGCAAATATAGCTGAAAATGTATAACATGAATTGGATGCTCGACGTTCAGTAGCAGATGCCACGTTTTCAATTTGTTCAAATTCCCTCCCGCAATAAATTCTTTACTTCTTTACTATATAAAAATATGTCAAGTTCGACTTGACTTTAGTATTGTAACTCATCTTGCTTAAATGTGTATTTTAGTCCAAAAATGAGCAAACTTTTTCAGTTTAACATTGTTTAGTTTTTTAATGCTATGTATATCTATCTATAGGTTAGCTGGAAGAGATCTTTTCTAGAGATAAGTCAACCTTTGCTAACTAATTTTATTGTATGTAAACTTCTATATACCTATAGGTATAAGTGCAATAAAGAATAGTGTATACAGAGTAGACTATAACCAAGAGATGCGAACCAACTCAGTGAACCTCAGAAGGTGTACCATGAGAGTTTCTCATGATGTATATCTGATAGAAGAATGGACCGTGAGAGAAACTCCACGCTCGTTATGGTTTATCTCGGCAAGCAGCCGTTGGGGCGTCGTGGTTGAGGGCGTAAGTGATCCTACGACGCTCCACGGCGATGGTTCTGTTGGGATTTAGTGGGTAGTATTTGCTCTTTTAGCCAGTACATAACCAAGGTATGCGTAAATGCATTTCCCAAAATTGAAAAAAAAGTTGAGCGCAAAAGAGGCATAGAAAAATTAAAAAAAATCATATACATGTATATATACGAACTGCATAATAATATATGTTGATTCGTCAACTTGTTCTCATCTTTTTAGTTTGCTTTTTGCGCAGTCAGATTTTTTATTTTTATAATTAGTTTTGAAGCTCCTAGTAAATTAGTTTCAAGTATCTTATAATTTTATGTATTTTATATGTTACGGTCCTATAAACCTATCATCTTTCTATACTAATATTATAAAGAGGAAAGATTTTTTGTTTGTTTGCACCGAATAAGCTCTGAAACTACTAAACCGATTTAGATGAAATTTGGTGAGAAGATACTTTAAGACCCTGGGAAGGACATAGAATAGTTTCTATCCCCGAAATCATACCTTAAGAGGGTGGAAATGGGTATGAAAGTTTGTGTGGTGAATTAACGTAGGGACGAACCTGAGCGAAGTGAGGGTAAGTCGCTAGTCTTTAATAAAAAAAGTAAGGGAACTGACTACGGAAATTAACATTTATTCACTACGTATTATATTTTATAAAGAGAAAAAATATAAAGTTTTCAAATAAATAAGCTCTTTGACTATTATATTTCTATAGCGTAGTGGAAGGGAACTTGTGGAACTTATTGTGACACTCGGTAAAATTGAAAAACTCGAATACTTTTGAAGTGCATCTCAGTTCAGCGTTTGCATGAAATGGCTTATTAGACTGCGTCCTTTTAATAATATTTTATTTTCTTTATTTTCCACTGTAAATATATATCATACTTTTGTAAGGACATTTTTTAAAGCTTAGACAATCGTTGAAGAAAAATTGTACTGAAGTGACAATTTTAATCGTTAGTCATACAATCATAATATGTCATTTCGATATATTTTTTCAGATTATAACTGTCTAAACCTAACATGATGAAATCAAAAAATGCCTTTTTAATTAAAAACTTGGTCTTTTTCTTACTTCAGCTAATGTTTTAAAAAGTATTATAATAAAATTTAAAGTTCAAATTTCTGCATATACTCTTACTTTTGAGTGATTTTAAAAAAAGAGCTCAAATCAATTTTATTCATTTGTATGCGATGTTTGTTGTAACAAAACTATAAACCTATTTTGATAATCCTTTTTTAATTTAAAGGTTTTTAAGAGAAGACACAAAAATGATTATAAAAATCTTTCAAAAATTGAATAATTATTTTTATGATGATTCAATCAGGTTTATCTTTTCAGTTAAAAAATTAATATTACTTGTATAGTATAGCAACCCGCTATACCAACTAGGCCAACGTGGTGGACTATGGCTTGATAGCTAAGATATTTCTATGCGAGGGAGGCCCTTGCTCAGCAGTGGGATGTTAAAAAAGCCTGGACGAGTTATATATTGATATATATTTTATTTTTTATACATTACCTACATGCACTAATTGGTTTTTATATAGTAGAAAAACAAAAACAAACCTATCCCACGGGAACCTTACATTTTTCCGGGATAAAAAGTAGTCTATGTGTTATTCTGATGTATGAGCCATAATATTGTACAGTTTCATCAAAATCCATTCAGTAGTTTTTGCGTGAAAGAGTAACAAACATACATTAATACTCACAAACTTTCACATTTATAATATAAGTATAGATTCGATTTCACACCCATTCTCACCCACACCCATTTGTAAATATTCATTTTGTATTTTTATTACATAGTTCTTTGCTATAGTTTCCATTATTTTCACGCATGTTGTACCATCAGTAGTAGTTAGTGTATGTAAGATATTTTGAAGTAAGGTCGCTCTTCACCTTACCACTTTAAAAATAATTATTTCGACCTTACAGACCCAGTTTTAGGGCCCCTTATCCGAAGTTTGCCAACAGAACCCTATTACTACGCCTCCGCTGTCTGTCCGTCTGTCAGAGGGCTGTATCTCATGAACAGTAATAGGTAGAGTTGAAATTGCAATAAAAATAAAGGAATAAAAATACATGAAACATTTTTTTTACGTTTGTAATCGATCATCGAAGTTAATATACTACACAAATAGAGTAAAAGTCATATTAATAAAAAGTACACGTACGATGGTATGGAAACCTTCGTGTGCGAATTCGACTCGTACTTGACCGATTTTTTAACTATATACATACATATACCATAACCAATTAATTAAAAATAATCACGAAAATCGTCAAGACATACACAAAAAATATTATCAAGTTGAGTACTTCTTTTTTAAAGTCGGTCAAAGTGTTATATGCATTTGTTTCAAAAGATTTCAGATTATCGCTCACGAACCATGAATCATAGAATTTCATTTCAATTCGATAAAACTTCTTTCAGAGCGGCTAAAAATATGACATTTCCAGTGCGAACTATTTCAAGATATACCTGTAAAGGGTATAAGTGGGTCACACTCGAGAGTTCTTTATATTGTATACGATATAGACTTTCATATGTGATTACAAAATCATATCTATACTAATATAAAGAACTAGCATTGCCCGCGGCTCCGCCCGCGTTTAGATGATCAAAAACCAAATTCATAGGTTTTACACATTAGTATACTCTTACCTTGCAGTTTTTGTATTTTTTTCAGAAATGAGACATTTTCCCGCGGTAAAAAGTATCCTATATGTTGATCCGGATAACCAGCTATCATCACACCAAATTTCATCAAAATCCCTCCAGTGGTTTTTCCCAAAAAATATTTTATGTGCAGATTCGACTTAGAATTTTATTCTATGTATAGTATAAGTGTCCTTCTATGATTTCCAAATACCAGCTTTATTTAGCTTACGTATTGTATTTGTATGTATATATGGTTATTCGTAAAATATCAAAGTCCTTAAAAATTATATATGCATCTGTTTTGTGTAGACATTTTGAAATTATTAAGGCACGGAATGTTAGCGCTTTTAACTAGTGACCACAGAAGAATCTTTTTCTTGAAATAGTGATTTTTCCGGCTTAATTCAGAAATATCATACGGTAGGAATGGTGGCTTATTATTGCAAAACGTTCATAATTTATATAGTGTTCTAGCGACTCACCCTCGCTTTGCTCGGGTTCGTCCCTAGGTGGATTCCCCATACAAATATTCATCCCTATTTTCACCCCCTTAAGGGATGATTTCCGGAATAAAAAATATCCTATGTCTTACCCAAGGTCTCAAAATATCTTCTTACCAAATTTCGTCTAAATCGGTCGGTTTTTGAGTTTATTCGTTATAAACATACAAAAATACAATTTTTTCCTCTTTATATAATAGTGTAGGAGTGTAGATAAACTTTCTAGATAATCGAGGGATTAGAAAGAGGTTTTTATTGGTGAAAATCGTATGAAAATGAGTACAGTAATTTCTCAGATTGACATGAATTAAAACACAGTATCTGTGCCGAGGACTTTTTAATATGTATTGATGAAGCTTCACAATTGCGAGTAACATCAGCTATTTTTATTGCCGTTCCTCGCGAGTGGAATCGTGAAGGAAATCTAGTTATACGAAATGGAAAAATAATGAGAGCGAAAAGATGAGAAGTAAATTTCGATCTTATGAAGTCAGGGCAATGACCCGCATGACACATATGGCGTAAAATTATATCCATACTAATATTATAAAATGTGAAAGTGTGTTTTAAATTTTTCATTTTTCATTTGTAAAAGTATATATTAATAGTGTTTCTTAGTAAATTGTCTTTTTAAATAATAGCAAACAAAATAAAAATTATTATCCTTAATTAATTTTAACTTTTTAAATTACACATAGAACAATTATATGGCTTAAATAATTAATACTATATTTTATATTTTTCTTTATGGTTATAAATATAATAATGGCAACACTAAATATAGATTACTAATTAATATTTTTAAAATTGTAATAATTATAAGAATAACAGCAAAAATTAAATAATATTCCATATTCAATTATAAAACTAATTAAAATTATAAAAAAATGTTTATAGTTAAAAAATATTGTAGGGTAATTGGTGCAATTTTCATTTTGTTATTTGTTGGTAGGCTGTCTGTAACAACTTTATCTTCGAGACAACACCTCAGTCTCTTCCGTAACCATGAATGCTATAAAGCATTCGAAACGTCGGGAACCAAAAATCCAAATAAATCCGCGAAAAAATCCGAAAAGATAGGTTTATTTAAAATGTCAAATATTCGCGTAAATCTAAGAAAGTATTATGTGAAAGTGTGTTGTTTGTTTGTTTGTTTGTACTTCTTTCATGTCCAAGCAGATTGACGGATATGCGTGATTTTTTGTGTGGAGATTGTTGAAGGAGTTGGAGAGTGATGTAGGCTACTTTTTACCGCGGGAGATTATCTTATTACTACGGTAGAACATGTGATAATACAACCGAAAAAAATATTTATGATCAGAATTACTTGAAACTTGATATTAATAATGCTTTTTAATACAATTAAATCAATACGTATTTTAGCATTTTTCGAAATTCATTCCATAAAAAGGTAAAAAAAGGGATAAAAGTTTGTATGAAACCTACCGTTTTTAGAGTTTTTTTGTAGTTTTAGGGCGAGCGAAGCCGCGGGTTCTGCTAGTTATATTATAAGAACTAAGTAATGTTACATGTTTTCATACTACCTATATAAATACTACTATATAATTTTGTTTTTTTTTTTCGCGGATTTTGATTTTTGGTTCCTGACAGCAATCGCATTTAAAATGCAAGGGACCAAAAATCAAAATAAATCCACAAAAATCCGAAAAGATAGTTTTATTTAAAATTTTAAATATTCGCGTAAATCTAAGAACTTGCATAATTATCTTATTTTTCTAAGTGAATAAGTCTAGAAACTTCATCTGACTAAGAGGCTTTAGATATTAGTATATTTTACTATTTTATAAGAGAATGAGAATTTTTTTAGGAACAATAGTAAAAGAGTGTCGCGTTAAAAGCATTGGATAATATATTTAGTTCAAAAAAGTAAACTCTGACAGGCGCTGTAACATACTTTGTATTTTTTTAGACACTAGCGAGTTGCCCTCATTTTGCTTTTACTATACGCCATACCAAAAATCATATCATAAAAGTTCTATCCCCTATCCCAAGAGAACATTACTCTTTCTACGAAATAAATATAAACATACTGTATGTCACTTACGTTGTGCGTGTGTGTCGATTTCTTTCAAGGCGACCTATCTCACTGACACTAGCTACGTGGGCAGGAGATATACAGTGAATTAAAATAAGTGCACTCTCTATTCATTTAACTCTCAAACCCCAGTGGTACAACACGACCGGTAAGAGATCAGACGCAGGATCGACGGCTTAACAAGCAACACTAAGCATCTTCGTAGATTTGAGGTGTACATGCTTACAATTAGACCATCGAGCCAGACTTATTAGTTTGGCTCGATGGTATACATGTATAGCTCATTATATGCAAATATTCAATTTAAAATTTATTTTTAAGTATTATATTATTAAAATCTATACTAATGTTATAAAAAGGAAAGAATTCATTTTTTGTTTGTTTGTTTGTACCGAATAAAGTGCTGAAACTACTGGACTTAGATTTAGATAAAATTTGGTAAAAAATAGTTTGAGACCCTGGGAAGAACATAGGATAGTTTTTATCCCGGAAATCATCCCTTAAGGGGGTGAAAATGAGGACAAAACTTTGCATGGATTCAAAAAATTTTCAAGTAAGGGATATAACACTCATTATATCTATAATATTCTCATTATATATATAATCTATGTATAAAATGTTAATAAATACTAATCTCTCTAGTAGTAGTCTATCCATTCCACACTAACCGTTTTAACGCACCTCGGGAAGAATCCGAACGAAGCGAGGGTGAGATTCTAGTGTTTAATAAACGTAATGAGACTTCTTAGTCTTGAGTAGTTGTCCATTTGCAAACAGATTTAATGAAAAAAAAAAACCAAACCTTGCAACATAAAAATATTTACTAACACAAAACTACCATAACTTGGATAAAGAAGACATACACACACTCGAAAAACATCCTTCTAAGACAATCGGTTAAAAAGAATATTTTATTTCTTTTAACTTCATAATTGTTAAGCATTGTAATAATTTTTAACAAAGTTTATTCATGTTTTTGTTAACAAACGCTTTGTAAAGCGTTCGCAAAGGAAAATATAAAAAATCATAACACAAATCTCTAATTAGAATAGCTTTGATCTCGTTTAAAGTACAATTGTTACTACTCGTATATTTCTTTGAAATTTGTTTTAGGCGTTTGAATCTTATGCTTTTCTTCATTAGATATAATAAAACAAAACTGTTTGAAGAAGTTAATAAAAATATGTGATTATAACTAAACTAATAAATAAAATCAAAATTTTTCAGTTATTCTTGACTTTTTCGCACTAATATTATAAACTGACAACACGTTTGGCTCAGTTTCTATTAACCCTAGTTGCCGTGCCAGGGGTCGCGGGTTCGATTACCGCTGGGGGTATTCATTTATGTGATGAGTACAAATGTTTGTACTCCAGTCATGGGTGTTTATATTCATAATATATATGTATTTATAGTTATATATGTATTTATATATGTGTAGTGTATCAACTATCTGATATCCATAACACAAGCCTCGTAGTTTACCATGGAACTAGATGCTGTTTAATGGTGATCTTCAATGAAAAGTGACATTCATTGGCTTCCATAGAAAATTACTATAACCAAATAATATTTTTTTAGATTTACGCAAATATTTAACATTTTAAATAAAACTACCTTTTCGGATTTATTAACCGACTTCCAAAAAGGAGGAGGTTCTCAATTCGTCGGAATCGTTTTTTATGTATGTTCACCGATTACTCGAAGACGCCTGAACCGATTTGGATTTTTTTTCGTCTCAAAGGGTTTGCACCGACTTAGAAAATATCTGATTAGGTATCTATTCTAAATGAATACCCCCGTTTAGTTATTTTTTACATTTTAGTGCCTGGAAGTCGGTTTTTATAATTTTTTAAAAGTTTATACTTTAACTTCAGGTTCCCGACATTTTGAATGCTTTACAGCAATCATGGTCACGGGAGAAGTCTAAAATATTAGTCTCTCCCACGACCATTGAAAAGATAGTTTTATTTAAAATACTATAGTGCCAAGTTAAATAACTATCGAGGTGTAGTTATGGCTCAAGCAAGGACGGAACGCGAGACTCCTTAACTACCAAATGCCATAAAAAATTTATGCCTCATAACATCGACATGTTGGATATAATAAGACTATAAATGTAGCAAAAAGTATTAAAGTAATGCAATAAAGGAATGTTATTTCAAAGTAAAGCGTTTATATATTCTTTACGCCCTCTTGCCTCTTGCAGGGTATATATGCAAAAATATAGAGTTAGAGATATTATGAAGAGATTGGTTCTAAGCTTCGTTGTATTTGCTCGGAAACTCTAGCAAGGCAATGCAATTTAAATTTATTAACTATGGCTTATTTTCCAATTAAAAATACAGCGAAAAACTCAGTTTAAGCAGATTTTAAAGTGTTTAAGTAACAGGCAACAGACGCGCAGGCGTAAAGAAATATGATAATATAATTTTAGTTGTGATGTATAGAGAAACATTATAATTTCGTTTGTAAGTTATGTTATATGTTATACGTTGGGACATTAACACACATCTAGTTCCATGGTAAGCTACGAAGCTCATGTTATGGATACTACATAGTTGATACACTACACATACATATTATAAATAACTTTAAATACACACACACACACACACACATATATATATATATATATATATATACATATATATATATATATATATATATATATATATATATATATATATATATATATATATATATATATATATATATATATATATATATATATATATATATTATAAAACTTAAAACACCCGTGGCTAGAGTACAAACATTCGTGCTCATCACACAAATGAATGCGAAACGAACTCGAACCCGCAGCCGTTTGCACATCAAGTAGGGTCATTACAGCTGAGTCAAACGTGACGTTGAATTAAAATGAAAGAGAAAATATAATTCCACAGTGATTGTTTTGTCGAATCCACATTTTTTTAAAAGGTCAAGAGGAAAAAGGTTCAATTATCACGGTTTAAAATAAAATCAGAGCTCTTGAAACTCTAATTAAAGGCTTTGACCGTTACTGGCTCACTTTGAAAAGCCACAAAGTCTTCCTAACGTTTTTGTTTTTATTAATTTTTTAATTTAATCGTATCGTATTTTATAACTGGTAGCACAGACGTTGTTCAGTTAAGTTTGTCTAAAAAACTAAATGTAATCTATACATATAATAAAATTGTAACTAAGCCGAATCTATACATTAGATACTCGTATTTTTTGGAAAATCTTATTGAAATAAACATTGTTATCGATACAGAGGCCGAATCTATAGTTTTTAGAATTTTTGTCTGTCTGTCTGTCTGTTACCGCATCACAGAAAAACCACTGGAGGGATTTTGATGAAATTTGGTATGATGATAGCTGGTTATTCAGGTCAACATATAGGATACTTTTTACCGCGGGAAAATATCTCATTTTTGAAAAAAAATACAAAAACTGTAATGTAAGATTATACTAATATGTAAAACCTAAGAATTTGGTTTTTGCTCATCTGAACGCGGGCGGAACCGCGGGCAATGCTAGTTTTAAATAAAATTATTTTTTCGGATTATGTTGCAATTTTATTATGATTATTTGATTACAACAGACGGTGTCTGTAATAATTATAGGTTTAGAGACTCAAAACGGTAGTCTCTTCCCGTGACTGTACTTGATGAAAAGCACTCGAAATATCAGGAAAACTAAATCACAATAAAAACACCAAAAATCCGTATAAAAATATTGCTTTATTTAAAACTAGCAACTCACCCTCGCTTCGCTCGGGTTCGCCCCTTCGGCTTGATTCCCAATACAAACTTTCATCCCCATTTTCACCCCCTTAAAGGATGATTTCCGGGATAAAAAGTATCCTATGTCCTTCCCAAGGTCTCAAATTATCGTCTTACCAAATTTTATCTAAATCGGTTTAATAGATCCAGAGATTACCCTTACAACGTCACAAACTCACAATTACAAACTTTACCTCTTTATAATATTAATATAAATGTCAAATATTCGTAAATCTAAAAAAAGTTGTAAGTTTTACAAACAATAATTGCCTTCTTAAGATTAGGGTCTAAGTGTAACTTAAAAAGACCCTATTTTTTTCTTACATTATCCTTAGTATAGGTCCTAGTATATATATATATATATATTATATATATATATATATATATATATATATATATATATATCGCTAGTTTACGTCGTGTATTTTATTTTGTGTAGAATAGAATCATATCTGTATTATATTCTGTATAAAGTGTTTATATAATGTCTTATAAAAAAAAACAAATTACTAAGTATAATGATACTGTTAAAAGTGCTCTAAAATATTCATGAATTAAGATGTTAATTCTCTAAAATTCTGAGGGCAAATAACAAGTGTCTCGGGAGACAAACTTCATCTCGTCTTAATTGACTTTCGAATTTAAAAAGCTATTATGTTTAATTAATATACTGTTAAGGATTAAATATCGTTGTAATGGTTTTATTAAGTCTTGTAATAACGTAAAAATATTAAATTCGATAGAAACGGGAAAGTTAAATAAAATTCTTTCTTTTTGGAGTAATACTTCTTTTGGCACGTTTCCAAAAAAATTAAGAGAGTAAATTTTTTACGATGCGCGCGCACACCGACAGCCAAAAAGCGACATGATGAAGTTAGCCGAAAGCGATATGATAAAGTTAGCTGTATTCCTTTTACAAACAAAGAGTTGTGACATACGGGATGAAATCTTTAGCTTTTTTTGTTCTGTTACGCAAAAGAAGTCTAACTTCTTACGTGCGTATATAAGTACACACACACGTTTTTTTCATAGTTTTTACAGATTTTAGGAAAATATATCTTATGCGAATGCTTTTAATCAAGTCTTTCAAATCAATCTTTTCCATTTTTTTGCAGATACGTTTTGATTTTAATCCTCTAAGATATTCGAAAAGTTAGATGTATTTAAAATACTTTTAACACGTTCGTCTGTTTGTATGTGACATTGGCGAAGTAAGTTCTGCAGCTGGGATCGAATTTATACTCCATCGAACGTCTTCACAAATCAGATTTCGTATCTCTGCTGGAGGAGTACAAATATCTTGTCAAAAGATAAACAATATATTATTGCGAGGAACAAAATTGTTACTTCAATGTACTCACAGCTCTGAGCTGCTGTATACAAGAAAATTGCTCCCTCTCGATACTCAAGAGAAATAAAATTGGACGTAAAAATAAGAAAGCAGTCGATTTTGTTGTGGGATACTCAACTTAGTATTTGGTATTTCGCACCTCACACTTACTTATCCTTTGAGTGGTTCCCTTCATTGAATTCGGTCAAATAAGTTCGCTTGGTGACATTATCACTTTATATGCTATGTAACCTAATCTTTGTAGATAAAATTTCGGTGTGCTTGTGTTTCCTAATTCCTTCTAAACGACTTGGCCGATTTTGTAATACTTTCGCGTTGATTATATAGTTGCACGGTAGGTAGCGCTTCCATCTTATTTATACATATCTATACATATAATAAAATTGTAACTAAGCCGAATCTGTACATTAAATATTTTTTGGAAAATCCTATTGAAATAAACATTATTATCGATACAGAGGCCGAATTTATAGTTTTTACAATTTTAGTCTGTCTGTCCGTCCGTCCGTCCGTCCGCAAACCACTGGAAGGATTTTGATGAAATTTGGTATGGTGATAACTGGTTGTCCGGGTCAACATACAGGATACTTTTTAACGCGTGAAAATGTCTCATTTCTGAGAAAAAATACAAAAACTGCAATGTAAGAGTATACTAATATGTAAAATCTAAGAATTTGGTTTTTGGTCATCTGAACGCGGGCGGAGCCGCGGGCAACGCTAGTGTGTAATAAAATTCTGAGTCGAATCCGTAAATTAAATATTTTTTTTGGAAAATCTTATTGAAATAGTCATTATTATCGATACGGAGGCCGAATCTATAGTTTTAGGAATTTTTGTCAGTCTGTCTGGGAACGCATCATGAGAAAACCACTGGACAGATTTTAATGAGATTTGATAATTGGTATGATGATAGCCGGGTCAAAAGTTAATAATAAAAAAAAATGTACTTTCATATCATTCCTATTACGTGAAAACCATTTCTTTTGTCTGCATAAAAATTGTCAGTATTCATAGCAGCCTGCTGAAATAGATTGAACTGTGCAGGCTGTTTCTGTGTTTTTTAGGCTCGGCTTCAGCAGACAGACATTCACACTTTACTATCTACATAAATAGACAAAGAAGAGAAAGAAAACGGTTTAGTACCTTTTTCTCCTCTGTTAGTCAACCTATTTTCTCTTTTTTCTTCAGTAGCTATTGACGAGTTTTAGTTACCAATAAAAAATGTATATTGATAGTAAAACTCTATTCATATAATATGTTTTCCTCAAATTTTCAATACTGATTATAATCTAATTTCTACCATTTACTAATAATATCTAGTTAATATTATTAGTAATGACAAGGAATTTACCATAAAATAAAGATACTATAGCTGAGATTACAATATACCAGTAATAAAACAACTTCATAACACAAGTTATTCTCATTGGAGCTACATAAGATTGGGGGTGCGTAAATTCAAAACATTTTATTTAGTTTGCTTAGCGTTCGCAGAACGAAGTGTTGCCATCGGTTTACCATATCCTATTCGCGTTGTATAGAGCTTATAGCGTTTGGGAGAGCGATTTATCATAAGTAATACGATAAATTGGTTATAATAGTAGTATTATATTTGCCAAAGTTTGTATGTCATGTCAAACATACAGTTTGAGTGTATGTATGTGTGTTTCTTTGTTACACCTTCGAGCTAAAAAAATATTTGGGAATCATATCAAACTAGCGACTCACCCACGCTCCGTTCGGGTTCGTTTCTATAGCCCGTTTTTACGGTGAGTGTAGATTTCTCAGAGATGAGATATTTTCCCGCAGTAAAAGGTATCCTATATGTTGAAACGGATAACCAGTTATCATCATACCAAATTTTATCCAAATCTTTCCAGTAGGTTTCTCGTAAGGCTAACTTTGTGTTATAATAAAATGTAGCTACGTGGGATAAGGAATAGTTATGGCCTATGCATAAAAACACAGGATTGTTAGGTAATTTTTAAATTTATATAATTGTTAGGTAGATAACAACATACAGTTGATTTTAAACAGTGCTCGAAGAAAAAAAAACATTTTTTAGCAAGAAATCAGATTTTCTTTGCAGATTATCGAAATTTATTAGGCTTTTGGGGTAACTAAGATCGCATTTTATACTTTAATGTGTCACAACTGTTAATAGTATTAAAATTTTTATAGCCGCAATATTCTGTATTACCAACGCGACCGCGCTCTCTCCAATTTATTGGGCGAATGAAACATGTGTCATTTCCTTAATGTCCCAGACGATGCATGACGGGACGGCGATAACTATAAAATTTATCATAATAGTTTACGTGTGTCCACCGAATGGTATTTTTTTGTGAATTTCACTGAAATTAATTGGGTTTACATTTTTGAAGTTATACTTCTTTCGGCACGTTTGAAAAAAAATATGAGAGTAAAATTTTTACGATGCGCGCGCACACCGACAGCCAAAAAGTGACATGATGAAGTTAGCTGAAAGCGACATGATGAAGTTAGCTGGATTCCTTTTACAGACAGTTGTAACATACGGGATGAAATCTTTAGCAATTTTTTTGTTTTTTTTGTTACCTTCGATGACACAATTGGCTCAGTTTATAGTTACCCTCCTTGCTTTGCCAGTGATCGCGGGTTTGAGCCCCGCTGGTGGCATTCATTTCTATGATGAGCATCAATGTTTGTACTGCAGTCATGGGTGTTTATATTTATTTATAATATGTATGCATTTAAAGTTACATATGTATAGTGCAGTATAATAATGTCTCTGTCGGATAAATTTTTCACTGTATGTAATTTCACTTAACAACAATTTAGTTCTGAATTTGTCAATAGATGGCGCTCTTTTAGAACATAAAGAAATGAAAAAAAATTATTCACGCAGGCGATGTCACGAGTAGAAGCTAGTATTAAATAAATTACAAAACTATTTATTGTACAATACAATCGACGTCACAATGATTTTTAATTTTCAATTAATTAGCTTAATTAACAGTTAAACGATCTGGCGTTACAGCTTCTAATAAAACAGATACTCCCTAAATCAAGATTAACGTAATTCATTTCTAACGGTCAGATACTTAACTGTGTTGGCATAACTTATAAGGAATATGCAGCTCTTTCATTTCAGCAGAACTAGTTTTTAGCCCCTTCCTCTTTTATGATATGTCAGTAAAGCCTGACTTACTTAGTGATAGAATAAATGATAATAGAATTTGCTTAAAAACAAACAAAATATGTCTATACAATATACATATAATAAAATTGTATGTAAGCCAAATCTGTACATTAGATATTTATTGGAAAATCTTATCGAAATAAACATTAATGATATATAGATACAGGGGATGAATCTATAGTGTTTAGAATTTTTGTCTGTCTGTCTATTACCGCATCACAGAAAAACCACTGGAGGGATTTTCATGAAATTTGGTATGGTGATAGCTGGTTATCCGGGTCAACGTCTAGGATACTTTTTACCGCGCGAAAATATCTCAATTTTGAGAAAAAATACAAAACTGCAATGTAAGAGTATACTAATAATATGTAAAACCTAAGAATTTGGTTTTGGTCACCTGAACGCGGGCGGAGCCGCGGGCAATACTATAGTCTGTAATAAATTATATTATCTTAATCGCTGAAATATAATGTGTTGAGCTGAATATTTTACCTAAAACCTTGTAAAACTGTACATCAGTTTTCGTATATAGTAATCTAATACGACCATCTAACATGATGAGTAATACACGCAGTATTTCAAAGATATCTTTATTATATTGTAAATATAAGTATGTTTTGTTTAGATAGTTTGTAGTTAAGTACCCTACATCCACTTGTAAGTTGAGGTCGTAGTGATTGTGACTTCAAACTGAATATGACCTCAAAACTTTTAAGTAATCTTTCCATTATAAAGATTTTTTTATTGGAATATACTTATAATCTATTCCTAAATTTAGTTTATTAAAAAAATATCAAAATCAGTTTATAATATGTACAAAAATATTTTATACTAGAATTGCCCGCAGCTCCGCCCGCGTTCACATGGCCAAAAAGTAAAAACTAAATTCTTAGGTTTTACATATTAGTATACTCTTACATTGCAGTTTTATCTCAGAAATGAGACATTTTCCCGCAGTAAAAAGTATCCTATATGTTGATCCGGATAATCAGCTATCACCATACCAAATTTTATCAAAATCCCTCTAGTGGTTTTTCTGTGATGCGGTAACAGACAGACAGACAGACAGACAGACAGACAAAATATCTAAAAACTATAGATTCGGCCTCTGTATCGATAATAATGCTTATTTCAATAAGATTTTCCAAAAAATACTTAATGTACAGATTCGGCTTAGTTACAATTTTATTATATGTATAGTTAACCGACCGACATGAAACACTTGTTTGACTGAATTCTATCTTAACTACGTCTCTCAACATTTTAAGTCAAATGGATTTTTATAGTTTCTGGCCTAAATACTATAATATATCATCTTCTTATCCCCTACGTGCGTTTACTTAGAACGGCCATTATTTTTTTACATGGAAACATTCTTCATGTTGTATTTCTACTGGAATCGCCAGATAAGAAGCTGAGCATTATAACTATGACAGATTTATAGTCCAAACATTTTGTATAAATAAACGAAAGAAACGGAAATAATATTAGCCTACAAGTTTTATTGTTTTATTTATATCTTATATATACAATGTATATATAATTTATTATAAATGTATAATTATCTTATATATATATATATATATATATATATATATATATATATATATATATATATATATTGTATCTATACTAATATGAAAGATTTTTTGTTTGTTTGTTTGCTTGTACCAAATAAGCTCTGAGACTACTGGACCGGTTTAGATGAAATTTGTAAAGGTAGTTTTATCACGGAAATCATCTTTTAAGGGGGTGGAAATGAGAATGAAAGTTTGTATAGGGTCTCTACTTAGGGGTGAACCTGAGCGAAGCGAGGGTGAGTCGGTGGTCTGATATATACATATATTGTATATTCGATAAATATTTGTATTTGGATAAAATTTGTAAATTCATGATTTGGTGTGATTTTTAAAATTTTTGTCTGTTTGTCTTTTATCACTAGTAAGTACCTATTGCTCTTGAACCAGTTGTTTTGAGAGGACGTTGTTTTAATTACAACATTTAAATAAGTTTCATTGTAGTCAATTGATACGATCTTTTGATGACGGCAAGGATTTTAGTAGTGTATAGATGCAGCCTTCCTCAGCTAAAGTTTACAGAAAATTGCGGCATAATAAGTGACGCTTAAAACACAAATAAAAAAAAACAATTACAATTTATTTGTTTAATTTTCAAAATTGTTATAGAATATTAAGTGACCTGGCCGGCGTGGCTTTCAATGATTTTTTCTTTAACTCGCACAAATTTTATCCAAATTAGTTTAATAATTTACGCAACAAATCACATAAACTTATTTTGTTTTTGAATAACTTGGATAATTAAAGTGTATATTTTTTGAATAATAGGCGATATAACTGCCATTTGTAGGCTTTTTTATGGTTCCTTTTTTAATATAAACTAGCGACTCACCTTCGCGTCCCTAGCTTGCTTCCCAATACAAACGTTCATCCCCAGTCCTTAAGGGATGATTTCCGGGATAAAAACTATTTCACTCACTCATTTTTCATATCATGAGATTAAAAAAAAATCTTAATTTAGTTAAAAAAAAATGTTTTAAATAAAACTATCTTTATTTATTTCGCCGATTTATTTTTATTTTTGGTTCCCGACTTTTCGAATGCTTTACAGTAGTCATGGTCACGGGAGAGACTGAGGTGTTACATGTCTCATGTACGTCGGGAACCAAAAATCAAAATAAATCCGCGAAATAATCCGAAAAGATAGTTTTATTTAAAATGTCAAATATTCGCGTAAATCTAAGAAAGTATTAAAAAAATGTTTTAAATTTCTTCTATACAAAGCTTGTCCTGATAATAAAAAACACAAAAAAAAAATTATACAATTTGGTGCAGTCGATCGGAAGTTATACGCGTAGATAATATATTTCGGTGATTCATTTTTATTTACGAGTATATAGATGTAACTTAATTTTTTAAACCCAAGTGGTCTCAAATAAAGGTGGTATTTTAATTTAAAGTGTTTAAATCAGTAGGTATATCTATTTAGTTAATGGTAATGACAGAACATAAACAATATAGAATAATTTTACTTGTGAATATTACCCTAATTGAGCCAAATTAGCAAATCATAAAGCAAATGTAATTTAAAAAATCATAAGTAATTATTACAGTTGCGGTGCACAAAGCGAAATGCGGGGAAACGTAAATTAAAAATATCAATAGAGCAAAACATCACAAGCTAGTGTTGCAATCTTATTAGGGTTCTGTAAGAAATAATGAAAATTAAATAATAAAATAACTCATAATATTCTCGATTCAAAATACGAGTACATCCCTAAATAAGAAGTTTTTAAATTTTTAACACAAAATTGGCGCTACACCATTTGGTGATAGATAAAATTAAGACTCGCGTTTGTCCATCCAATCCGCCTGTGGGAAATATTAGACTCGTGTGTGAGTGACTTTCAGTTAAATTCAATTCTTTTTTCTATAAGTGCTAACTAAAGTCGTCTAGAATGGACTGCAGAAGACTCACACCCTCAAGACTTATCGCTTTCTCTGATCTTTGCCAGGGGTATTGTAGCTACTTTTATAAATATAAAGACCAATTCAGATAAGACAGTCTATCCGTAACCACAGTTGGCGCAACCCAATGAAGACGTCGTCAACAAGGTATTTTGCCGCTCATACCATGTATGTACAATGTACATGTTTATGGAGCTTAAGTCCTGTAATATCATGAACTTTTGTTACGCAGTACTTCTAATAGGGAAGTGACGAAGAATGCAGTCTGGGATAGACATCATTTTGATCATTGATGAGTACTACTCATGATGTTTATCCACAATGTCAATAGAGTAATTTATTTTACTATAATGATGTATAAATCATATAGATAATTTAAAAATTAAAATTACAGATTAAGTTAATTTTATATATTATATAAGAAATGTTCACAAAAAGTACATAGCGGAACACCTAACAGAATAGCTCAAACCCACTTGTCAGCTTTTTATCCGGAGCATTCTGGCAGTGACAGAGAGAAATTAAATCGCACTCGCGCAGCACTTATTAAAATCTGGCCGTATTCCGAAAAACTGCTCTTTTAGACCACAATGATAATCCAACAAGCCACGACTCACGAGTGTGGCCTAATTTATGAGATTGCTGCGATGCGAGTTTTTGCATAAAAATGATAAATTTCTATTTTAGTTGGCTATCTATGTCTATATAAATAAAAATGAAATGCCGGTCCTTGGTAAGCTCGACATTTAAAAATAACTGGATCGATTAACCAAATGTATTTTTTAAACGGTTTTATGAATAATAATGGTTGGAATCGTAATGGTTCGAATTAGGTTATAAAGAGGAAAAATGGGAAAGTTGCCTAGAAAATTGAGAAACTCGGTAGACTTAGAACAGGAAATGATTTGTCAAATAATTAATAGTTATTTAAAAAACCAACGTGTGCATTTCATTCATCCCATTGTGATGAAATTTTAGTGAGTGTTGCCTGCAAAGATTTTTATTACTACCATTATTGGAAGCTAGGTCGCGAGAGAGTATTTTCGAATAATTTATATTGTCAGTCTTAAAGCAATGGATATACAACTTGGTGGTGAAGACATACGAGAAGTAACTGATATGATCCAGTTGAGACATAGGTACGAGTATATATTAATGTTTGTTAATCTACACGTAAAAAAATCCAAAGCTGCTACTTCTTAATATATGATAGCTAGAGTTTGCCTTTGATTCTGCTCACGTAGTTTAAAAGTATCGAATTATTAATTTTAGTTATACAAACTTCCAACCCTTGTTACATATTTTGGGGCCGTATTAAAACCCCATTTTTGCGGATATAAGCTATATTAAATTTTTCCCTACGAGGAATCAAAATTTATAAAGGAATCCATGAGAAGGCTGTTTTCAGGCTGTATATAATTTCAAATATCCGGGTAATAAATAAGAAATACCTCTGCTCCTTCGCTCTAAACATCACGACGCAGTAAACATTCACAATCACTTTAGTCTTATTCGTTTATTATTAACATGCAAACGTTGTGGGTTTTGTTTACATATATTTGGTTAGCTAGCGACTTACCCCAGTTTTGCTCATGTTTGAGTGTCCCTAAAATTTACTAACAATGTCACCTTTTAAGTATAGTTGGACAGCGTCACCTTTTCACAAACTGTATTTCTAAATTTCAAGCGTGGATGAGTAAGGCAGTGGTAGCCCAGTGGTAACGCGCTTGCTTGGGAAACCGAGTGAAGCGGGTTCAAATCCCGGGTCTCGCACCTCTGATATTTTCATGTGCGAATCATTTCTAACATGATTACCACTTGCCTTACGGTGAAGGAAAAACATCGTGAGGAAACCTGCATGTCTGAGAGAACCTAGCAAGTTTTCGAAAGACATGTGAAGTCCCCCAACCCGCACTTGGCCAGCGTGGTGGACTATGGCCTGATCCCCCTCGTATTGAAGGGAGGCCCGCGCCCAGCAGTGGGACGATAAAAAAAGGGCTGAATACATATTTTAAGAACTAGCGACTCACTATCGATTTCAGAGATGAGATATTTCCTCGCAGTAAAAAGTAGCCTATATGTTGACCCGGATAACCAGCTATCATTATACCAAATATCATCAAAATCTGTCCAGTGGTTTTCTCATGATACGTTCCCAGGCAGACAGACAAATAACTAAAAACAATAAATAAGTCTAAAAACTATAAATTCGGCCTCTGCATCGATAGTAATGACTATTTCAATAAGATTTTCCAAAAAAATATTTCGATTCAGTGAGAATTTTATTATATCTATACATATAGATTATAATTTTTTTAATCTTATAGATTTGAAATACAAATAATCAATAAAGTTTCACTGTACTTTTTTTTCTTAGTTTCAACATTCATTTCTCTATAAACGGTTGTAATTTTCAGCTATTTTCCTCATGATCTAACGATGATCGTAAAACGTTGCGTAAACCGTATTAGGGGAAAGATTGCGAAAAAATCTTTATATCGGACCCTAAGCCTCCAGTTAGCGTCTTAAGTATTCCTTTTGGACCTAGTTTATGGTTCATCGTCGAACATTTATTTTTAATATAAAGATATTGCACGAAAATACCAAGTCTGTTTAAGGCTATATGATTTTACTAGAATATCCTATCATATGTTTTATGATCATTTATTTTGGATTCTCGTGTTATGGATATGATATCTTTTATAAAAAGTGTATGTGAAGATTTTAGAAGTTTTTATTTTTGATACGGCTTATTGAGGTTTCTTGTAACGGTCTTATTTCTTTGTTTTTGTTAGATGTTGAATGTTTTTTATCAGATTTGTTTATAATCAAAGCCTTTTTTTGTCAAATAATGTATAATTATTATTTAACTGAAAAACCACTGACTTCAAAACACTTTTAAAATATTTTATTCTCCATCAGGGGTGGTTTCTTGAAGTTTATAGACAACCCTTGAAGTATAACCTAAAATATGTTATAGAGAAATTGGTTCTCAATTATTGGCAAAAAAAAACGTATATTCATGTGAAATAGGAGGAATGAAGGAAGTAGAAGGTGAAGTAGTAGACTTTTTTTCTTCTTTATAGAACTTATGTTCAAATTATTTTTAATTTTTGATCCCATTAGAATTTTAGTTCAAGCTAGTTCTTACCCGTTTACGTAGTAAATACGTCGACATAAAATATACTTTATTCCAGGATATAAGCTATATCCTATCCGAATTTCACTCAAATCAGAGCCTTTAAAGCGTAAAAAAGCCACAAGTACACATATTCACTGACAAACTTTCGTATTTATATTAGTTGTGTGACATAGATAATAAGTTAGCAAAAATCAAGTCCTTATAATATTTTTGCCTGAATATCAAGACAGTTCCACTTCCATCAAAGGTATTGTTGAGAATAAAGACATTCAATAACTCGACGTGAGTAAAAGCTAAACGAGATGCACTTCAGTAGTATTCTATTGTTTCAATTTTCTTCATCGAGCGTCTCAATAAATTTCCATCCACTTGGCTTCGGCAATATAGAATGAGGCATCGAAGAATGTTTCATTAATAGTAACTTTGTCATACGATTTTACTTCTATGTATATTGAAAATAAGATTTCGTGTTGATTTTATGAAGACACGTTTGGCTCAGTTTGTAGTAACCTTACTTTCTGTGCCAGCGGTCGCGGGTTCGAGTCCCGCTGGGGGCATTCATTTGTGTGATGACGAAGGTTTGTACTCCAGTAATGGGTTTTTATATTTATAATATGTATGTATTTAAAGTTATATATGTGTAGTGTATCAACTATCTGGTATCCATAGCACAAGCCTCGTAGCTTACCATGGAACTAGGTGGTGCTGTGTGTTAATGTCCCAACGTATTCATTTATTTATTTATTATTTTCCCATCATCTTACCATTTCCCTTGATTTTTCCATCATCGTCTGGTTGGGGTTAATTACCCACATACCCACCTCTATGTATGCAGGTGGTAAAACAACGCATTTCCCAACGTTAAAAAAAGGTGTGTGTTTTATAAAGCTTTATTTTGTTCTCAATTAAATAATTCAATTAAAAACTGTGTTAAATGAAAATAGTTTATGCGGTTCAAAGTATTTTTGATATAATTATTTCAATGTTAAGTAATTAAAATGCTGTTTATTGCATACTGTACTAGCTACAATTATATAAATATAACTAGTAACTCACCCTTGCTCTTCTCGGTATCGTCCCTTGGAACGTTTTAACGGTTAGTATAGAAATTTCAGAGATGAGATATTTTCCCGTAGTGAAAAGTATCCTATATGTTGACCCGGACAACCAGCTATCATCATACCAAAAATCAAAATCTGTCCAGTAGTTTTCTCCTGATGCGTTCCCAAACAGACAGACAGATACACAAAAAATCTACAAACTATAGATTTGGCCTCTGTATCGATAATAATGTCTATTTCAATAAGATTTTCGAAAAAAAATTAATCTACAGATTCGACTCAGTTATAATTTTATTATATGCAGACTAAAGCTTAATTGTAATCGACCTGACGATAAAGTGCCAGAATATTTAGTAAACCAGTCTCATAGGAACAGCTTCTCAATTTGCGTCTTGTCAAAGCCTTTCTGTGTAATTGAATAAAACTCCAATGCTTTTACTAATAGCGATATTCTACTTTAGTTAGAAAATAATGTTCATGAAAGTAGTTATTTTGTTATAGCTATTATTTTTAAGGGTAGGGAAAGGGAGAATCGTTTTATGGTTGCTAGCAAATTTGATATAACTAGAGCTAGTCCAGTGGCCGAAATTCAGTCCATTTTTTTTAATATCGCTTACTTTTGCGAGTTCCTGATATTTCGGAACTGTTAAAAACATCATGTTTATGGGCAGATTAAACAATAAATTTAATCATAGAAAATTAGAAAAAAATATGTTATCACTAATATTCAATTCAATTTTCTTGTTAATGTTTTCAAAGCGCGTCAGTTGAGCACAGATTACTTCTCCAATGTCACGTAAAATGAAGAAGACATGAAGGAGATTGGTCGGTAAAGTAAGATCATAAAATTATATTAGATTATAATGTGCAAAAAAGGTAATAAATCCCTAATAAACCTTGTATCTTTTGTAAATATGACCCAACGTTCCGCAAGTTTTTATCACTACTACTATTCATTTTGACAAATAAAACATGCTGTATACATACTCGTACATATATTTGTATGTAGGTAGAAGAAGCCTCTAGCATCGCTATTGAATGTTTCTCATTAACCTGGAGGCCGTTTTTACGGGGCATGTGTCTATAGAGCTCGAATATCAGTATTTTTGTATAGAAACATATTGTGGGTCAAAGAGGAATATTTGAGTACAGAACACTTGATGTTGCTTACTTGAACAAATGTTACGTTATCATATTAAAATACAATATGTTAAAAAAAAATATAAATGTCTGTATGTTTGTTATTGCTGTGCCTTGAAACGGCTGGATAGATTTGGGTGACTTTTTTATACAGATTATGTATTGGAGTAACTCGTTACAGACTACTGTTAGGTAACTAGGAAAGGGAGAGTCACTTGTCTTAAAATATATTATATTATTCAAAAAATGAACAAATTTCCATATAAAAAAGACAGATATAATGTACGTCTGCTATTGTAAAACTTTCAAAGGCTTCGAAGGGAAATTAGTCACGTATCCTCAATACCGGCGTTTTAATGAGATCTCATAATTTGATTGCGAGCTCTGGTGACAATTCTTCTGATAATATCCCGGACAATCCTTTTACTTTAATTATATTTGTATATATATATATATATATATATATATATATATATATATTTAAAATTAGAAATTCCATCGACAGTAATATATGGGACTCATTAAAACGATTTATATAAGCCCAAGCACGAAAGAATCCCTATCACCCAGTTAGATCAGTGCGATATCAAAGAATATTTATGTATAATGATCCGTATTTCACATATCGTTATCTTAGTGCTTGTCTGTCCAAACAACCAGTTTACCGAAAATATTTTCAATGTAGAATTATTGATTTCTAAACTTCAAGTATATTGGTATAAAATACACATTTTAATTTTAAAAAATCCGTGAAGATGTACTTTATCTACATATGTATGTTATAAGTCTTAAATAAGTAATGCCTCGGTGGTGTAGTGGCTAGCATGTACGGCTGCACACCCGGATTCCTGTATAGTAAGTCTCAGTAACAGCCCGGAGTTGGGAAGTTGGCGGTGTTTCACCCCCGTGCCTCGGAGAGCACGTAAAGCCGTCGGTCCTGCGCCTTAACTCTCACCGGTCGTGTCGAGTGGTCGTCCCACCGGAGTATGAGAGTGATAGGAATAGAGAGTGCATTTGTGTCTGCGCGTACACTTGAGCACTATAATATCTCCTGCGCCGTTGGCTAATCTCATTGAGATTGGCCGCCGTGGCCGGAATCGGCTAGGAGAACATCATCATAAGTCTTGCGAGACCAAAGGTGGGTTATGTGTAACCTGTATGTATGTATGTTCGATCCTATGTTCCCTCTTAAGTACTAAACAGTTTAACCGATTTTGATGATTCATACGTCATTCGATTCGTCTTAATAACGCAAATATCATAGGGTATATAGATATCAGTAAAAATCAAAATGGCGGAACCTAGGTGCCAATTTTTGTCTTGAAAAAAAATATCCGAATAAATCGAGCGGGGTACCAAAATACAGGTTTTTAAGTTTACTGTTGCGATTACAAAAATATATATTTAATATTATATGTTTAAAAGTAATTTAGGATACGAATTGGTTAATAAGAAATAAAAATTTCTAACTGACTAAAACTAAAGAGCTGTAATGTGTACATGTTTTAGAATAGCTGCGTGTACGTATGTCTTTGACCGGCATGATGTGTCCTTCGTCAACTTATTCTCTTCTTTTTAGTTCACTGTTTATGCTGTCGGGTTTTTTTTATTTTTTGAAATATATTTTTTAATTTATTAAAAATACTCAATAATTTTAAAATCTGGTAACCCCAAACTGTGGAGACAGACATGGCTTCTTTATTAATTTACCGAAATAAAGAAAAGGAATAGGTAAATTAAATTTGATGAATTGAAGACTATTTCTACCATAGTTAATAGTGCTTCTTAGAATAAAGAAGTCACGAGCGCGTTGGAATAAAAATGTCGTAATTGAAACACTTTGTTCATATATTTATTTTATACCAGCGATTTTAACTAATCATATTTAAATACTAACAGTATCATATGTATTTATTCCAGGTCACAGTCTATTTGTGTGCAAATTTCGTCCAAATCCGTTCAGTCTATCAACATGAAGAAATACCAATAACTATAATACTAAATTTTCGTATTTATACTAGCTATAATACTTTCTTAGATTTATCGAATATTTGAAATTTTAAATTAAACTATCTTTTCGGTTTATTTCGCGGATTTATTTAGATTTTTGGTTCCCGACGTTTCGAATGCTTTACAGCATCCATGGTTACGGGAGAGATTTTTTTATACTAACTGTTTGATGTTTATTTTAAGAAACAACAGTAATTTTTAAGATATTTTTATTAGTCTCACTTGTACCTCAATAAGTTACTATTTTATCACATACAAGTAGGTATTAAAAGTTAATTTTAACCTTCTAAGTGTCGAATTAAAACTATATACCTGATGTTAATATCAATTTAAAAGTATAAACATTGATGACTCAAAAGTTCTTGTAATGGTATATTTGAATAAAGTATATTTTTATTGAACGATTGATTGATGTTATTTCCAGGAGGTGGATACCAGAACTTTTAATTTACTTTTAACTATTAATATTTGAAGAAAGCTGCGCTTGAGAAACCAAGTGAAGCGGGTTTAAATCCCAGGACTCGCACCTCTGATATTTTCATGTGCAAATCATGTTCAACATGGTTACTACTAATTGTTTACGGTGAAAGAAAACGCCGTGAGAAAACCTGCATGTCGAAGAGAAGATATTGAAGGGAGGTCCACCCCCAGCAGTGGGACGTTGAAAGAAGGTCTGTAATGGCTACTAGCAAAACCTTTGAGTGTTAGTTCATTTGATATTTTATTTTGACGAGTCCCAACAAAAAAGTTTATTAATAATAATTAATAACGTTAGTTTTTCATTTTTTTTACATACTTTTTTCAACAGAAAAGAATAAAAGGTACATAATATTTTCTTAGTATTATCCAAACTTTCGACATCTATATAATATAAAAATGAATCGCTGAATGTGTTGGTAAGCGCAAATCTCGAGAGCAGCTGAACCGATTTCGCTAATTCTTTTTTTAGAATATTCCTTGAAGTACGAGGATGGTTCTTACGGAGAGAAAGTCTTTTAAATTTTAAGTTCGGATCTAAAAAAAACACTTTTTTATACTCCCATACAAAAGATTCGTAATAATACTTAAAAGTTAATTTGAACTTTAATACCATAACATAAAGTTTAAGTGTTAGTGGAGAGGTTCCGGAAAGGCAAAACAATTGAGTGACGTTAGTATCGTTTAAATATTATTTATTTTTTTATTTTTTTTTTATTTTTAAAATATTTGGGAAACATACAGTACAATAATACTTAAAGTTAATCCGATATACATAGTACATAAACCAGCGAAGTTTCCACTTATAAATGTAACATAAAGAGCACAAGTCATGTTAAAACAATAACGAATAATCTGTCTATTACTATCTGCTATAATATTTATATTACTCTTTATTGTTTAAACATTTCACTAACATCTTTTTCAAACAATCTATGTTCTCAGTTTTAAAAAAATCTACGTTATTAAATTTACTATTGTAGTTGGTGCAGGCTCGATAGACAAAAATATTCTGCGCATACTTGCTTCGGGTAATTGAAGGATTAAATAGAGACTGATTGCGTGCCGCTAATCTGGGACATTTAAAATTTATACAATTTAAGAGGAACGGGGAGTCTATAAGATTTTTTATTCATTTAAATAGGTACACTTGGTCTCTGATCAGTCTTCTATCCGCGAGTGACATAATATTTAATCCGACGTTACTTTGATCCAACATTGCGTACTTAAAACGCTTAAATTTAATAAATTTTTTCTGAACACTTTCTATGCGATTTATTTGTTTTTTATAATGTGGGTTCCAAACTGTAGAGCCATACTCAAGTATAGGTCGAACAAATGAATTATAAAGAAGTGTCAAGGTGGTAGGTTGGTTAAAATCTTTAGAAGTTCTAAACACAAAGCCAAGCATACGATAAGCCCTAGCTATTATTTTGTTAATATGTAAATTAAAGGTCAACTTATTGTCCAGATATATACCCAGGTCTCTCACCTCGGTCACTCGATTTATGGATACATCGTCAAATCGATAATCATATGCAGTAGGATTGCGCTTCCGCGAAAATGATATGATATTACATTTATTAATATTTAAATAAAGAGAATTATTTTTATTTTTACAATACAAACATAATCTGTTGAGGTCTTCTTGCAAAAGTGAACAATCTAGTGGAGACGCTATCCTTCTACAAATTTTCATATCGTCTGCGTATAAAAGAATAGTAGAATGTTTAATTATTTTGGTGACGTCGTTAATATATAAATTGAAAAGCAGAGGACCGAGATGAGACCCCTGAGGTACACCTGATGAAATAGGAACGAAAGAAGAGCAATATCCCTTGACTGTTACAGCCTGAGTACGATTCCGAAGGTATGAACACAACCACCGAAGTAGATCACCATGTACACCGGCTTCTTTCAACTTTTTTAGTAATATATTGTAGGATATTTTGTCAAATGCCTTAGAGAAGTCAGTGTACACGACATCCACCTGGTAACCCTCATCCATAGATGACAACACACGTTGAACCAATTCGCAGAGGTTAGACTCAGTTGATTTGTGGTTTACAAATCCATGTTGTTGTTCGAGTATGATAGAACGTAGTAAGGGAAAAATAGAATCATAAATTATTTTTTCAAAAGTTTTTGCTATTACACAAAGTTTCGATATCGGTCTATAATTCTTAATATTATGTTTGTCGCCCGATTTGAATATTGGAACCACATACGATCGCTTCCATACAGCAGGCATTACACCAGTTTTTAGTGATTTATTAAACAATAAATGAATCGGATACGCGAGGGTAGCACAACATGATTTTAAAAACATGGGAGAAAGGCCATCTGGTCCGTAACCCTTACTAATATCAAGATCTTTTAAATATCTCTCAACCGTATCTTGAGTAACAGTCAGGGAGCTAATACATATATGGGAGTTAGATGAAACATAGTCATCATCTGTTGAACTGCCAGGAACATCCGGTCCATAAACTGAGTTAAAGTATTCACCAAAAGTTGACATATGGCATTGCCACCAGTAGCGATCGACTCATCATAAAACATTGTTTCAGGAAAGCTATTAGATGCAAGTTTAGACTTAACAAATGTCCAGAAATATTTACTATTCTTTTTAATTTGAAGCTCAGAATTATAAATGTAACTATTGTAACAAACGGTTTGGATCTTTTTTTCTCTTTCACGTAACAGATCAAAAGTATCATAGTCACTAAGTCTATTATAAGTTTTCCATTTTTTATGATATTTAAGTTTTTCAGCGACAACTTTTTTAAGGGACTTAGAGTACCAAAACGGATAGCGGTCATTACCTACAATGGTTTTTACTGGGATCATATCACGAATAACATTATTAATAATTTGATAAAACAAATCAACTGCGTTTACAATGTCAGACTCGTTAAGTAAATCAGACCAATCTATATCAGCTAAAACTTTATTAATTGCATTATAATCCGCTATGTGAAACAAACGTACAGTACGAGGAGCAGTAGTAATAGTTTGTGAAGTGGATATTTTCGGTGAAATAAGTAACGTAGGATGATGTGAGTCCTCAGGAACTAATGGATAATTACATTTCATTACTGAACATTCACAATCACAATTACAATTACTAAATTAATTAATTAATTAATGTCAATATTTATACGATGGTAACATTACTCAAAAACAAATCTATACAGATAAATTAAATTGAAGTGTCTGTTTGAAATGTCAAAATAACAGCTTTTTACTAAATGCATATGGATGTATACGCGATACATATACCAAAACAACATTTTTTACCATTTTTGTCTGTGTGTCTGTCTGTTTGTTCCGGCTAATCTCTGAAATGGCTAAACTGATTTTGACGGGATTTTCACTGGCAGATAGCTGATGTAATAAGGAGTAACATAGGCTACTTTTATTTTAGAAAAAAATAGGGTCCCCACAAAAAAAAACCTATGAAAAATTTAATAATATCCGATTCAAATAGGGAAGTTGAGGGTGTTGTTGTGTTGAGGGTGATTCGCTAGTATTAAACAAAATTATTTTTACATAAGTAATCATAGTCACAGAAGAAACTTAGGGAACAAAAGATCAAAGTAAAAACGCGAAAAATTCCGAAACTGTAGTTTTATTTAAAATAAGTGCTTTACGGACAAGAGCAGCTGAGTCCAGAAATTTTAAATTAGGTCAGTGAGTTTCTTGTGTTAAGTAATTTGCTAAGGAAGAATGTTTCAATACTATTATTTTTAGACAAATTAAGCTGTCTTTAAAACAACCTAAAATAATTATCCTTTTAGTGGGAAAGTAAGAAGATAGTTTAAAATATAAGAGTACGTGAAAATGAAAAACACTAACGAATACGTAAATGTTTTTCAAAACTCAACAATATAGCTTGAACTTACGACCTTTTCTCAAACCTACCAAATATACAAAAAAAAACATTAAAATCGGTCGAGCTATTTGGGGGAGTACGACCACAAAAACTGTGACACTAGATATTTATATATTAGAAGAAATAATATCAAAAATAAAAATAACAGCAAGTCCAGTTAACTAATTACTAAAAATATTACTGAAGAGTGTTCGAGACCTGAGCGAATTCTTTCTAACATAACTCATGCCATTTCATTAACTAATCAAATGTAACGTATGAATAGAAGGACAGACCGTAAGGTTTCTGTACTTTCAAATATATTTGTGCAAAAAGCTATATAATTCCAACGTTAGACTCTTTCGGTAGCTGTAATTACGTCAATTACCCTTAATTCTTCCGGAGTAAGAAGTAAAAGCATTTCACTGTTTAGAAAAATACACTATTGTGCTTATATAGGGGCTTTTATTTCACCCAAACTTTGTTTGTATTAGCTACTGCCCGCGCTAATAGTATTTATATTTGATATGTAACCACTACATATTCGACGCTTATATGAAACTAGCGACTCACCCTCGCTCCGCTCGGGTTCGTTCCTACTTACATTTTAACGTTTTGTACCTATAGACTTTTCGATATGAGATATTTTCCCGCAGTAAAAAGTATCCTTTATGTTAACCCGGATAACCAGCTATCATCATACCAAATTACACCAAAATCTGTCCAGAGGTTTTTTTACAGATTTTTTACAATGTTCGTAATAATGCTATTATTTTTATTGATTCAAAGAACACATAAATAGGAATAAGTCGTTGCTATTCCCATTGAGCTATGCAGAATATATTACCCAGTAACATCATTGATATGTCACATCTAAACCCTATTTGTATCACAAACACGTCACAAGACGACGCTCTAATATTTATTTGCATGTATTGGCTAAATGTCCTACGATATAAGGTGTCAAATATCGTATTGTGTTTTACATGTTTTATACATACATACTCGTATATTTACATAATATGTCGATGTAGTGAAGTGCAGATTCGATTATAATTGTCAAAGTTTATATCGAGAACTTTTTTTGAGAGAATTTATTTGTAGATATACTTATAAGGATGGTAAATGTATTCAATAAAATTGCAGCATAAATAAAATTGCAAAATAAGCTTTTCTAATTCTATCGTCTTTTATGTGGGATACTTCTCGTTTCTCGAAATAATAAGTAGTTTTTTTTGTATAATATTGATTGTTTACTGTTTTCTTATGTTACTTTCGCAGAAAGACTATTTGCCAAGAAAGGTCCAGTTAAATTCAGTTCAGCCTTTAGCGGAGAAAAAAGAGAAGGAGATTAGCGATTAGATATATTGAAAGCCAGACACACACACACAGACAAATTATTTCATATCTGGGCTGGCTCTAACCACAAAAATATTAAATAGGAATGGTACAGACCTAACAGTTCAGTGCCGTTTTCTCTTGTTTGTCAACCGATTTTTTTTTGTTTAGTAGCCATTGACGGGTTTTAATGATCGATTTAATGATCGAATTTCGAATGTTGTGCGAACATTAGTTATAGATCAATAGCTTAAGTAAGCTATACAAGTATTAAAAACAAAAGTGAGTACTCCAGCTTATTAAGTTTGAAGCTATAAACTTAAATGAACGGGCTTTAATAAAATTAACAGTCCATCAGGGAAGAGTAAAATAATAATCTACGAGGGCCAGGGACGAATTAACCATGTCGGGGCCCCCTAGGCAATGCAATTATCGGGGCTCCTTCACTTTCTAACTTATTAAAATACATTTTTTTCTACTACAATGCAATTATTTATATACGTAATTACGCTATTAGATAGATTTCATAGGAATCTAACTGTTGTATTTGTCGTCATAGTGAAATTTTCACCAATTTTTTTTAATTTTCAAAGTAAATTTTCATTCCATGAAACATTTTTTAATTTTTTTCTAGATACATGGGGCCCCTAGCCGATGCGAGGCCCCTGACAGTTGCATACACTGTCTTATGGATAATCCGGCCCCGAAGAGAGCTTATCAAACGATAGCAGTTACTTACAACCAGTATTCAATAACCATTTTAGTTTATTGTATAACTAGCGTTTGCCCGCTATTTGACTGCATAGTTTGCTTATAAATAGCAAGGGTCCGCTCCAAAGAGCAGCGTAAAACTTTCTTAGATTTATGCGAATATTTGACATTTTAAATAAAACTATCTTTTCGGATACATTTTTTTGTAGTTTCAGACGTTCCGAAAAGATAGTATTATTTACAAAGAAGTGGCAACGTAATATAAGATAGCCAATAGCTTTTCTCAATAAATTAATTATAAAATGCAACATCCATTTTTCAAATCGAGCTATTAGTTCCAGATATAAGCGCATTAAAACAAAGAAAAAGCAAAGTCATTAATATCTATTTTTTTAACTTATCGCCGCCGGACGAAAGCCTCTTCCGTAGAAAGCCAACCATCCTGATCTTGGGCAGCCCGCATTCATTCCGTACCTGCCACCTTTTTCAAGTCGTCGGTCTACCTTGTCGCAGGGCGTTATACACTACGTTTGCATAAACGTGGTATCCACTCTAACACGTGTCGGCTTTAAATACGCCTGGAGATGACATTTTATACTGATGTATATACTTTATTACTGCAAAGTTTCATTTCAAGAGTAACATATAGGCTATCATTTATAAAGATACTAGCATTACCCGCGGCTCCGCCCGCGTTGAGATGACCAAAAACCAAATTCTTAGGTTTTACATATTAATATACTCTTACAATGTAGTTTTTGTATTTTTTCTCAGAAATGAGATATTTTCCCGCGGTAAAAAGTATCCTATATGTTGACCCGGATAACCAGCTACCAATATACCAAGTTTTATCAAAATCTGTCCAGTGGTTTTCTCGTGATGCGGTAACAGACAGACAGACAAAAATTCTAAAAACTATAGATTCGGACCTTGTATCGATAATAATGTCTATTTCAATTAGATTTTCCAAAAAATATTTAATGTACAGATTCGACTTAGTTACAATTTTATTATATGTATATATAGTAATATGTACATAATTATACTATGTGAGTGGAACCGCGGAATAACGCTAGTATTCATATAGTTATTTGCACAACACCATGTCTACTTTCTAGTTGTCCATCTCGCAACTTTATTTGAGAAGGAAAATTATTATTCACTTTGTTAGTACTGTAATTTATTTATTTACTTTGTTAATTTTATATATATATATATATATATATATATATATATATGAATAATATAATTGCGAAACTGAAAATTGGGATTTCGTATGGTGGCCAAAATATTTTTCGCAGAAGTGTCATAGTCGCCGTCCACGTGATATCGCGTGATGGGCCATGTGGTGAGAGCTCGCACAACGAGATACCGCGTGATTGGCAATGAATATGTTGAAAAAGCAATATGGTATTCAAACCACCACGTATACCTAAATTCGATAAAATATAAGATAACAGCTAATCACGTCTCACCTCGCAAAGGGTATTGCTAATGCAATCGTATTATGGATACAAAATTAAATATTCATATAATTTAAATCTCTCATACTTCCAAATGGCTCAAAGATAAGTTTTCTGTAATTACATTGGGATATTATCATTAATGATATGTCTTATTAAGCCTGTTTTAATGGAGGGGTAAATTCGCAGGGTTACGTTAACATCCCCTCGGTCTGTAATTTCTTGAAGTAGTATATATACATATAGCTTTGAAAGAGGAAAATGTGTTTGAGTTTTATGATTTAATTAAATGCGCTTCATCATGGCTTAAGAAAATACGAAGCTAAGTTGTTATAAAATATAGTTCACTGCTACTGGTTTGATGTTTTAGTAATATATATATATATATATATATATATATATATATATATATATATATAAATATATATATATATATATATATATATATATATATATATATATATATATATATATATATATATATATTCGTATATTATGGTTTTTATGGGATTAAGATGCGATTTATATGTACGTACATATATTGCTAGCTTTTGCTCGCGGCTTTGCTGATGTAGTTTGTTAATTTTATGTGTAATTGCTGCGCTCTTACGGGTTATAGCGCGATGTTATATCCTACTAATAAATTTTTTATTATCTTTCAAGAAAACACTGAACGGATTTTGATGAAATTTTACAATAATATAGATTATATGTCAGAATAATCTTAACGTCTGTTACCTTTTCACGTTTAAGCTGCAGAACAGATTTCGATAAAATTTGTCAAGGGTATATCAATTGCATTCTGGAGATTGACATAGGCTACCTTTAATCCTACTATTACAACCTACAAGATAAGAGTAATATACAAGACTAGCGATTCTCCCTCAGTCCGCTCTTTCTCGGGATGAGTTATTTTCCCGCAGTAAAAAGTATTCTACGACCTGGGTATCCAGCTATAATCATACCTAATTTTATCAAAATTTCTCCAGTGGTTTTTCCGTAATGCGGTCACAGACAGATAGACAAACAACAATTCTAAAGTCTATAGATTCGGCCTCTGTATCGATAACAATGACTATTTCAGTAAGATTTTCCAAAAATTATGTAATGTACAGATTCGACTCTACATATATATATATATATATAATATATAATATATATATATATATATATATATATATATATATATACAGTGTGTTCGGTCACGAACTAGCGATATTCTAGGTACTTATATTACAACTATTTTAATACACAAATACACTACACACTGAGGTCTAATCCCTTTCCCCTCTATGTAGCAGCCATTTTGTTTTTTTCTCAAAATATTCTATACGTGTGTACAAAAAAAATCATATCTCTCAAAGTTTTGGTCTTACTGCGATAAAAATAGGTCCGTTTGGGGAGCAACAATATTGTCTACCGATCACAATACGAAAAAATGTGTTCAAACACGCGTAACTTTATATAAAAACTATCTAAGTCCAAAAAAATATTAAAAAAATTACGCAAATTGACAAATTATTGTAAATTACTACAAAAACAACCCTGATTACCCTGTTTATTTTTTCACGAGATCGACAGATTTTGAGCTAACCTACAATACAACATTGAGTTTACAGCTGTATGTCTATTACTTTAAGAATTATTGTTTTTTGAACATAGCGTACTGAAACCCTAAACAGACAAACCTTAAAACACTTAACTTTATTATTAGTTTTTACTCCATTATTTAACAAAATTGACCTACAAAATTCATGTACTATTAAAATATCTAAAGCATTTGCTCAAAGTGGCCAGCTCCAGCTTGTAGGCACGCCAAAGCTCTATGTGCTATCTGCGTTGTTGAGCGCCTAATCATTTGAATATCAAATCTTATTTCTTCGGCGACTGACATTATTTTCGTAATTAGTTCTTCCCTGGTGTTTGGAACTGTCGCGTATACCTTTTGTTTCATATGACCCCATAAAAAATAATCCAAGGGTGTCAAAAAGGGTGAGCGAGGTGGCCACGCTACTAGACCACCGCGACCGATCTACGGCGAATGGTTTCTATTGAGATACTTTCTCACTGCTCGAGAAAAGTGTGCAGGTGCACCATCAAGCTGGACCCACATACCTTAACGGTACGACAAAGGTAGCTCCATGAGGTTATCAGCAAACTGTGTCTCTAGGAACTCCAGAAATCTAGCACCGTTTAATGTAGGAGGCAATTCTAATGACCCTATCAAACGATCGTTGATTATGCCTGCCCATACATTCACAGAAAATTCGTGTTGAAACGAATTTGGTCGCACCGCTTGTGGATTTACCGAACACCAGAGATGATCATTTCTGTGATTTGTAATGCCAGCTCTTGTGAATTTTGCTTCGTCAGTTCATAGTATTTTTTGTACAAAATGACGGTTTTGTCTCACGCTTCGATTCATCCACGAACAAAATACAGATCTTGCTGCAAAATCTGTTCCGATAATGTCTTGGACCCGTCGAAAATGAAAAGGGTGTAATCCTTCTCTTTTCAAAATTCTCCATACATTCCACTTAGACAGTTGTAGTTGCACTGCAATCCGTCGAACGCTTAGTCTTTGATCGCTAGTTATTAACCTAAGCACTTCTTCTTCCTCTTCGGGCGATACCAATCGAGCACGTTCATTAACAGCTCTTTGAATGCCTCTTTCCGCTAATCTCGAGTGCACGTCGACAAAAGTTTGGCGACTCGGTATAGGCCTGTTAGGATACCTACGTCGATATTCTTGCACAGCGCGATTTGCACTTCCATTGCAAAACCCATACACGAAGTGTATGTCGGCAATATGTTGCGTTGAATATTGAATATTTTCCATTTTTATATCACACTCTTTAAGATAAACAGTAATACAGCACTTAAACAGCACGGACGATAAGTGAAAGTAGCGGTCACAACACAGAGCGAGGGACAACTAACTTCACTAATTAACTGTCAAACTATGTGATTTTTTTCGGGGTAGAGGACTAGTGGAACATACTAGTTCTCTATTAGTCACGTTTGTAGCAGTATTTATGGCCTGCTTTTGAATGGGTGCATCATTGCATTCAATTCGAGAGCAGGTAGTGCCAGATGTCACTTATCAAAGGCTTTTGTGTTTGCCCATACGCTGTGTTCAAATAACGATAATTCTTAAAGTAATAGACATACAGCTGTAAACTCAATGTTGTATTGTAGCTTAGCTCAAAATCTGTCGATCTAGTGAAAAAATAAACAGGGTAATCAGGGTTGTTTTTGTAGTAATTTACAATAATTTGCCAATTTGCGGAATTTTTTGGTATTTTTTTGGACTTCGATAGTGTTTATTTAAAGTTACGCGTGTTTGAACACATTTTTTCGTATTGTGATCGATAGACAATATTGTTGCTCTCCGAACGGACCTATTTTTATCGCATTAAGACCAAAACTTTGAGAGATATGTTTTTTTTGTGCACATGTATAGAATATTTAAAAAAAAAAACAAAATGGCTGCTACACAGAGGGGAAAGGGATTAGACCTCAGTGTGTAGTGTATTTGTGTATTAAAATAGTTGTAATATAAGTACCTAGAATATCGCTAGTCCGTGACCGAACACACTGTATATATATATATAGTCAGCTTGTACAAATTTCTCCATGCCTTTATTTCAGTCTTATTTAATAGACAAACTGTTAAGAAATATTTTGTGAATATGTTTTTTTAAGCACAAACACCAAAACAAGAGAGTATCGGTACATTTCCTTTCGTAGCTCTCTCCTATTCAATTTGCCGGTACGAAATCATACGTGAATTTGGAATCCTTAGAGGCTTTAGAGCGTACGGTCATTACTCTGGAAACTTTAGACCGGAATATATTACATTTATTATTAAACAAATCATAAAATTTAGTAGGAATTATAATTTAGGTTAGTTTCAAGATAATACTTTTACTGTTCTAGCTATTACATTTGGTTATATGTTTTTTTTTATTTAGCTTACAAACTTTTGACATGTCTTGTTAAAATAAACATATTTTTGGGTTGACTAGACTGTTTGAAATGAAACTTAGTTTTAATAGGTCTTAATTTAGGACTACTTGTTGTTGTTGTTTGCGTGCGTGTATAGGTATGTGTGTGAGTGTGTGTGCGTGCGTTTGTGCGTGTGTGTGCGTGTTTGTTATGCTTAGACGGATTTGGATATTAAGTACATGCTACAAACCTACACTATGATATTCATAACAATGAATGTAAGCACATTTTATGAACATAGATCTTAGTTTTTGTCTACAGCTTTTCTCATTTAGTTAGGGCATAAAGAGAAATCTATGTGCTAATTTTAGTAATATCTGTTGATTTACAAAGAAAAGGAGTAACAAAAGTACGGAAACTCACAAAAATCCGAATTTACAACGTAATTATGATAAATACGCGTATTTACTCCAACTGAGTATCAAACTCATTGCCAACAGCCTAGATACAATTCCAAGATCTAAATTTAATTCAAATTCTAAACTCCATTACATAGATGGTGTTTAACTTGAACTAAATAGAGCGAACTGCGGCCCTATTACCCGTTAACGATCACACTTTTTAATTACTCTGTTAGTTCACTCGGCAAATGAGGTACGCCATCGAGCTGGGCATGTAAATATGGGGAAGCTAGCGACTCATTGCTTCAGGCACAGTTATTATCTAACTTGGCTAATGCAATCTACTTTCATTGTTTATAGGCTTATTTTTGGTAGTCTAATGAAATTTTTAATCGACTTCCAAAAAGGAGGAGGTTCTCATTTCGTCGGAATTTTTTTTTTTATTTATGTTCACCGATTACTCGAGGACACCTGAAACGATTTGGATTTTTTTTGTTTCAAAGGTTTTGTTATAATACTTCCCAGGTGGTCCCATATAAATTTTATCGAAATCGGTCGAGCGGTTTTTTTTAAATCAACAAATAAATTATTTTTTTAAATAAATTGCTTATCGAACATGTTATTAAAAATGTTCCTTCTAACAAATTACCTGCTTATTACGTCTACACTCAAAATGGACAAATAAAAACTTAAAAAAATAATAAAGTGACCAAGTTAATGCAAGTATTGTTGGCACTCAACTAGCTGGGTTTGACGATCAGTAATATTTTTCGCTCGCACTTATTTTTTTCATAATCACAGCCACAACACTATTACACAACATCAATTATATTCTGTATCTAAAATTCAAATCAATTCTTTAGTTTCGTGGCATTTTAAATACACCAAACTATGAACTGAGCTAGTTTAGGACAGTGTCACATTTTTATAATCTAACCGAGACATTTTAAATAAAACGATCTTTTTGTTTTTTTTTTCGCGAATTCATTCGGAGACATTATTATCGACACAAAGGCCGAATCTAAGGTTTTTAGAATTTTTGTCTGTCTGTCTGTTACCGCATAACGGAAAAACCACTGGAGGGATTTTAATGAAATTTGGTATGGTGGTAGCTGGTTATCCGAGTCAACATATAGGATACTTTTTATCTATACTAAACGTTAAAACGTAAGTAGGGACGAATCCGAGCGGAGCGAGGGCGAGTCGATAGTATCTAAATAATATGTTTTCACTCTTTAACTCGTTAGTAAATAATATACCAAGTTAAATCGACTCCATGAAAGCAGACACGTATAAAAGCAGTATTAAATAACAATTCCAAGAAGCCTAATATAATTTGAAATTTCATGGAAATTCCTCAACTAACTGTATACCACATTTCGAGCTGAAACGACGAAGAAAATGTCATAAATGAGTAACTTCGCGTGGTTGTATTGTAATGTAAATTATGAATTTGCCTCAAAAACCTTTAATATTTGGTAAATTACTCTCCTTCCACAGTTTCAAGTTAATTAAAACGTCTGTTCAAATTAAACTCAATGCTGTGAGTCCAGGTGTTCACATGATATATAACGCTATAGCGTACTATATTTAAGAAATCAGACTTTCTTGCTTTCTTGCACTAAATCATAAGTTAATGTTTTGGTATCTTTTTGTTAATTAACGAAGCACAATCTAATAGGTATGCATATAAATATCTCGTGTCAAAGTGTTTGTGGTCGCATTCCTCCAAAACGGATCGACCGATTTTAATGATTTTTTTGTATATTTAGTAGGTATGAATGAGAATAGTTGTAAAGTGTTTTTCACCCTACTACCTCCACCTACCGTTTTTTAAGTAAAATGGGGCGAGCTAGGGGCGAACTAGGATGAATCTCTAGTAACAGTTATATAAGTTAGGCTATATTTTTCAGCTAATAAGCATTTATTACTGTTCAATTAAAATTAATTACATACTTATACATTTACTAAATCTATCAAAAAGGAAATTTTAAGATTATAAATAAAAGCAGAAGTAATAACACTGCCCAGTAAAAATCACAACCGTCCAGTTTGGTCTATTTAGTAGTTTGCTTAGTGAACCTTCCATACTTTTAACTGATTTTAAATAGGAATTCAATTTAGAAGTGTTTTACTTTTTGTGTGTATGTTATGTGAAATTTCTAATAAAATACTTACATATATTACCTTTGTAATATCTTTTAGAATTTTGTCGGAAATTTATTTAGAATTTTTCGTGAGATTTCTAAAGCTATACAGCAATCATGGTTTAGAAGTCTCAGCGCTCATTATATAGCAGTTGTTACAGACAGGTAAGACAGATTTGAAAAATAAAAAATGGTACCAAAGATCCTTACAATATTTGTTAATTTTAAACATTTTAATAAGTTTTATAACTAAATATTAAATACTATTAATTTAAGAAAAGAATACCAAAAGATAGTTTTATTCAAAATGTCAAATATTCGCATAAATCTAAGAAAGTAAAAACTACCTCTGAGGGTGGGTATTTTTACTTACTTTTAAATTTATATTGTAACCAGTGTATCTTTTGGGGAAAACGTTATTATTTTGTACACCATGAATGCTGTGCATTTTAAGATACAACGATTCGATAAGGCTTTATTTTATACCTCGTATATGTATCTCGTGGGAACACTTTTTCTGCCCCAAGATAAAAAGTAGCCTATATGAATCTTTTAAATAAAATATAAATAAATATGTTGGGACATTAACACACAGCACCATCTAGTTCCATGGCGAGCTACGAGGCTTGTGTTGTGGATACCAGATAGTTAATACACTACACATATATAACTTAAAATACATACATATTATAAATATAAAAACCCATGACTGGAGTACAAACATTCGTGCTCATCACACAAATAAATGCCCCCAGCGGGACTCGAACCCACCACCGCTGGCCCAGAAAGCAACAACGAACTGAGTCAAATATGTCGTCTTTTATCCAACAATAAACCGTTAAAATCAATTAACTCTTTCCGGAGATTGGTGAGTTTCCGAAGATACACACATTTTTATAATATTTAAATAGTATCGCTTTATATGTTCAAATAGTTTATAAATTATTTAATTATTAAAATATCCTATTTCGTATTCATTTCATATCCATGTGATAGTTGTATGAGGTTAGCCAACTCACTGTGGTAAATATTACGCATGCATTTAGATTAATATGGTAAAACAAAAGTATCTATGTGTTATTTTGGAAGATGAAATATTTTCTAATTTTATTTTACTATACTAGTTTATGCCAGTGATTACGCTTGTATATTTATTTTATGGGGGATGAGTGCGTAGGAGGGATTAATATTGTATTAATTAGTGAAGACAAGTGATTTAACCTAGTTTTGCTCGGGTGTTTTCCTATGTGATTCACAGCGTATGTGTCACTCATCATAGACACACATCATAGTCTATAAGTGTAATAAATGTTATCCAAATTCATCAAGCCAACAGCGTGAATGAGTGACGTACATATACTACCCACACATACACATACGTGCGTGCGCGTGTGTGCGTGCGTGCGTGCGTGCGCACGCCCACACGCACGCACGCTCGCGCACGCATGCACGCACGCACGCACGCACGCATGCACGCACGCACACACGCAAGCACGCACGCATGCACGCACGCACGCACGCAGGCACGCACGCACGCACACACGCACACATGCACACACGCACGCACATGCGCACACACACGCACGCATATACACACTTTCTCAATTATAATTAAATAAATAAATACTAATTATTTCAATTCCGATTTTGTGTTGCCCAAGATCATTAGTTCACTCACTGTTTATTTTGGTGTGAGTAAGACGTAATTGATACTAAGTATGAAGAACTGGAGTAGCTAAAACATAGCTAAGTAGCTATGTTTTGATTAAAACCCTTCAAGCCTAATTAATCTGTTATAGAGCGATGCCAGATCTAGGTAAATAGATGAAATATAAATTTTAAAATAAAATTTATTCTACATATTTACAGCCTTGAAATTGGTACAATTCAATAATCGCTATCGCTAACTCTATCTGCGTTTTCCCTATTAATTTTTCAGTGACTTATTTAATTTAGGCATATCTTATATTTATTTAGAAAAACACGCGTAAGAAAAATACATAATGAGAAGTAAAATACTTCTTATAATGAAGAAGAAATACTTTTTATTGTAAAGAACATGATTAGTATAAAATTATTTGGCGGCAAATAATTAAATCAATATAAAATTTTATAGAAAGCGCTATCTGTTGATATAATTTCGAAACCAAAATAATATTCCATTATAATTCACACAACGTAAATCATATTCGTATGAAAAAATGTAGCTAATCTTGTAATATTAAAAAGCCATTCTTGTATATGCATATCTATACTAATATTATAAAGAGGTAAAGTTTGTGAGGTTGTGAGTTTGTAAGTTTGTGAGTTTATAGGCGGATCTTTGGATATACTGAACTGATTTAGTAGTACTTTTTATCCCGGAAATCATCCCTTAAGAGGATGGAAATGGGGATGAAAGTTTGCATTGGGAAGCAAGCTAGGGACGAACCCGAAGGAAGCGAGGGTGAGTCCTTTTTTTTTTGTAGTATTCTGAATTAGTGCTTGACTACGTCCCACCTGATGGTAAGTGGTAACGCAGTCGTAGATGGTAAGTCGCACTAATTCAGTAGCCACCTATTCACTCTTGCCTTGAAGACACCCATGTTGTAATTGGACGGAAACACCGACGCCAGCAGGTTGTTCCAATCCTTAGCCGCACGTATAATGAATGACGCTAGTATTTATATAATTTTATTTAGTGTATCCCGGAAACGGCTCTAACGATTTGGATCAAGTTTTGTATTTAGATAAGGTATTGCTTTTTAAGTCTATGTATAGGTTACTTTTTTTAAAAAAAACCTTATTTTTATATTTTGTTCGAAACACGCTGAGCGAAGCTCGGCCATATAGGTACTTAATATAATTACACTAATGTTAAATTGACTTTAAATTAAAATAAATTAAATTGATAAAGTGTATTAGTAATAATAATAATATAATCCATCTAATGGAAGGCGAGTCACCGTCCGCCAAATATTTATCCAATAGCCAGCTTAGACCATCCAAAATCCATTCCATAACCCTAAATATAGTTTTTAATATTTTTCTATTAGTCCCTACGCATTATCTGGAGGCCGTTTTTGGGGAATTCCCTATGGGTTACTCAGAGATGGATCTCGGCTGATGCGTCACATTAAATAAATTTGAATCTCTTAAGCGGCCTCTACGTGTTGGATCTGTGTCCCCACGCAAAACTTCTAATGGACCGGGCGCCTTCGATCCCGTGAATTTCAACGAGATACAAATAATAATAATAATAATATTCTTCATTGTACACCAAGAAAGAAACATAAAAACACAAAATACAAAGTAACCTCTTGATGCTGTAACATATTTGATTAAAATTACACCTTATTTATATTTATTAATAAACGTCTCTACATCGAACATGGCCGCGCGCTAAATCTAAATTTTATAAAATCTGAGCGTGAAACTAACTTTATACTAAATAATATTCATGAAGTATCGCGGTTGGACGCCGGTTTTAATATGAAAGTGTATAATATACAGCTGCTCTATTTAGGAAAAGGGAAATGTACTAAAAGGTGTCTAAATTAAATTAATATTATAAGCTTGAAATATGCTTTTTAGCGCAAATTTTCAATATAACCACTCAATGTATGAAAAAGCTTAATTAATATGAAAAATGTTGGGTTTTTATGAAATTCAGAGTCTAATCACTTGTGAAGCGTTAAAAGGTTTATGTTTGAACTAAATTTTGCGTGCGGCTTACTGCGACCACTATCAAAACTTTATGGAGACTGCATAGTACGAGGAAATTATGCCTCATACTAATATTGTAAATGCGAAAGTTTGTGAGGATGTATGAATGTTTGGATGTATTGGTGTATCTATTTTAGTTACTCTTTCACGCAAAAACTACTGAATGGATTTTAATTAAATTTTATAATAATATAGCTCATATATTAGAATAACACATGTCCATGAATTCTATACAACCAATACTTCATTCACCTGATATAGTAGCCCATCTTGTGAATTTCGAGAGGAGTACTTATCAGCACATTGCAATGCGATACACGCATTTATGTTGTAAATGTTTTCCAAAATTTTTAACCGTGTTTACATATTTCTGGCGTACGTCAAAATATATGACAAATTTTGACAAATGCGAAAGTCTGGATGGATGTTTGTTACACAATCACGTCAGAACGGCTGAGTGTATTTGACTGAACTTTGGCACAGAGATAGATTACAGTATGGAATAGGACATAGGTTACTTTTTATCCCGGAAAAATATACAGTTTCCTCGGGAAAGATTTAATTTTGTCTTTCACTTTTGTTTATAGTAAATAGTACATGAAATTATGAGAAAAAAATCTCTGAGGATTTATGGCGACTGCAAAAATCTGTGTTTTTGAAATTTTAATTAAATGGTAGAAAATCCATAACTTCGTTTTCATTAATATTAATAATTTAAATTATAATAAATATGTTCCTTTTTATAATACTTTCTTAGATTTACGTGAATATTTGATATTCTAAATAAAACTATCTTTTCCGATTATTTCGCGGATTTATTTTGATTTTTGTTTCCCGACATTTCGAATGCTTTACAGCAATCATGGTCACGGGAGAGCCTAAGATTATACATATATGAACTAGGAAACTTTCAAAATTTGGGACTTGATATTTTCAACCCTGTGATAATAACATAACTTGTACATCGGTTCACCCAGCAATAAACCTCACGTTTTTACAGTATTAAATAAAACTATCTTTTGGTCACGGGAGAGACTGAGGTGTTACATGTCTTGAATGTATAGTTGTTACAGACAGCCTACCCACAATTAACAAAATGAAAGTTGCACCAATTACATTACAATATTTTTTAACTTTAAACATTTTTATAATTTTATAATTTTAATTATAATTGAATATGGAAAATTATTTATTTAATTTTTGCTATTATTTTTATAATTATTACAATTTTAAAAATATTAATTAGTAATCTATATTTAGTGTTGCCATTATTATATTTATAACCATAAAGAAAAATATAAAATATAGTATTAATTATTTAAGCCATATAATTTAAAAAGTTAAAATTAATTAAGGATAATAATTTTAATTTAGTTTGCTATTATTTAAAAAACAAATTACTAAGCAACACTATTAATATATACTTTTACAAATGAAAAATGAAAAATATTAATCAGATAAGCTGTCATTTTGATCTACACAGTATGAACTTACTACATCTGCCTGTCTGTTATGTTTATATTTATTATTTGATTTTATTATATTAATAACAGGATCCCATGACGATGGTAGTACCCAGCCATCTTCCCTATTGAAATTTGGATGTTTTTTAATTTCAATGGCTTCTCGAATCATTCTAGGGCGATATCGGTTTTCTTTCGCCAGGATTTGAGGTCTATCGAAACGAATATAATGGCTTGGGCGGTCCTGGCTATGTTTGCAGACAGCAGATGTTGTATTGCGACGGTGCTTCACATCAGCTATGTGTTCTTTGACCCGGGTTCTAATGGATCGCTTTGTTTGTCCAATGTAAGAGAGCCCACAATCACAATCAAGCTTGTAAACTGCAACTTGTAGAGGGATGTGGCACTTGACAGGTGGTAAGAACTGACTAATTTTCCTTGGCGGCTTGAAGTAAGTTTTAATTGAAGCTCGCTTTAGAATGTAGCCAATCTTGTCAGTGACTCCTTTCATGTATGGCAAGACTGCAGGGACGCGCTCGACTGTGGCTGGTTTCACTCGGTCACTGTGACGCAGGCGCGGCACTTGCAGCTTGTTGTCACGCAGAACTTGCTTGACATGTTGCAGTTCTCCGGCCAGGTGTTGCTCGTCACAGATCCCGCGCGCTCTCTGAAACAAAGATTTTCCCACGGTAGCTAACTGTGAAGGATGGTGGTGAGATTCACCGTTCAGGTACCTATCAGTATGGGTCTTCTTTCTATACACAGTATGACTCAAGGTGTTATCTGGGTTTCGTTTAACTAATACACCTAGGAAAGCTAAGGTATTGTTTGATTCTAATTCCATTGTGAATTGTATTTTAGGATTTATAGAATTAAGGTGTTCTAAGAATACAGTTATTTTATCAGATGGTAATATTGTGAAAGTGTCATCTACATACCGCTTGTAGAAACGAGGGGTCACGGGTGATGTGTTCAGAGCAGTCTCCTCGAAGTCCTCCATGAAGATGTCGGCTACGACGGGGGAGACTGGCGAACCCATGGCCACTCCATCCACTTGCCTATAGAATTCACCATTCCACAGTAGATAGCCGGATGTTAGGCAGTGTTTTAAAAGTTCAATGTATTCTATTGACATGTTGTGATCTAGTAGCTTCCTAGATATTATTTCAATACAGTCTTCCACTGGTAGACTGGTAAATAAAGACTGTACATCGAAACTAACCATTGTTTCATTGTCCATGAGTTTTAGGTGTTTAACTTCATTGACAAAATGGTAAGAGTCCTTTGTGAACGCTCTTGTTAATCCTCTGAGTGGTGAGAGTACTTTTGCTACTAGTTTAGCCAATTTGTAAGTCGGTGAGTCGATCTGACTCACAATTGGACGTAGCGGAGCGTTAGTCTTGTGTATTTTCGGAAGTCCATACAACTTAGGTGGTTTTGCACATGAAGGAATAAGATTTTTAACATCAAGATTTAATGTGTCGGAGTGTTCCTTAATTAGCTTTTTAGTATTATTTAAAACGGTGGTAGTTGGATCCGTTTTAACCTTTTTGTACGTGCTGTCGTCCGACAAAAGTTGTTTTATTTTATCATTATAATCTGATGTATCCATCACAACGGTTGCATTTCCTTTGTCTGCGCGCAGAACGGTGATGTCTGACCTATTGCGTAGGTTCTTCAACGCTAAATACTCTTGTTTATTGAGGTTTGGTTTGGGCCTAGTACTACGACGTAATAAAGACGAAACATCTTGACGTATGGCCTCCATATCCTCAGTTTTCATATTGTTTTGGGCCAGGGCATCTTCAACTGCGCAAATAATGTTTTCATAAGGAATGCGCGTAGGCGTTACAGCAAAATTCAATCCTTTATTTACCCGAATAGTAGGTTCGTCCAACGTTTGTTTTGACAGATTGACAACAGCTTGAGGTCCGCACGAGTGTGTATCTGTGGTAGACGGGCGCGTTCCGTTATGCTCTATGGTTTTCTTTTTCTTTTTGATGTTTAATTTTTCAACGAGTTTTTGATATTTTAAAATATGTTTAATTTTGCACTGATTATATTTGGTTGTTTCACGCTTATTTAAAGTGTCAATGCAATCGTTGAAATCAGATGGTGTCAATACTGTCTTAACAATATTAGACGTCTGTTCAATGTCCCGGTCGTTTCTGCGTAGATCGCGGCGATTTTGTCGAATCACTGTCCGTAACAACTTAAAACTTGCCTGGTTTACGATCTTAGCGCTTCCTCGTATGTTCTTTTTCGAAGATATTTTCACACACGTAGGAATGAGACGATGATCACGACATCTCTTCCAAAAGTTAACGATGTTAATAATCTTGCGCGCTTTGTCTTTAGATCTTCTAACCGGCGTATCTTGTTTGCGGTTTCCAGTCCGTACTGGTGGTGCCATACATGAAAGGAGTCACTGACAAGATTGGCTACATTCTAAAGCGAGCTTCAATTAAAACTTACTTCAAGCCGCCAAGGAAAATTAGTCAGTTCTTACCACCTGTCAAGTGCCACATCCCTCTACAAGTTGCAGTTTACAAGCTTGATTGTGATTGTGGGCTCTCTTACATTGGACAAACAAAGCGATCCATTAGAACCCGGGTCAAAGAACACATAGCTGATGTGAAGCACCGTCGCAATACAACATCTGCTGTCTGCAAACATAGCCAGGACCGCCCAAGCCATTATATTCGTTTCGATTGACCTCAAATCCTGGCGAAAGAAAACCGATATCGCCCTAGAATGATTCGAGAAGCCATTGAAATTAAAAAACATCCAAATTTCAATAGGGAAGATGGCTGGGTACTACCATCGTCATGGGATCCTGTTATTAATATAATAAAATCAAATAATAAATATAAACATAACAGACAGGCAGATGTAGTAAGTTCATACTGTGTAGATCAAAATGACAGCTTATCTGATTAATATTTTTCATTTTTCATTTGTAAAAGTATATATTAATAGTGTTGCTTAGTAATTTGTTTTTTAAATAATAGCAAACTAAATTAAAATTATTATCCTTAATTAATTTTAACTTTTTAAATTATATGGCTTAAATAATTAATACTATATTTTATATTTTTCTTTATGGTTATAAATATAATAATGGCAACACTAAATATAGATTACTAATTAATATTTTTAAAATTGTAATAATTATAAAAATAATAGCAAAAATTAAATAAATAATTTTCCATATTCAATTATAATTAAAATTATAAAATTATAAAAATGTTTAAAGTTACAAAATATTGTTATGTAATTGGTGCAACTTTCATTTTGTTAATTGTGGGTAGGCTGTCTGTAACAACTATACATTCAAGACATGTAAAACCTCAGTCTCTCCCGTGACCATGGATGCTGTAAAGCATTCGAAACATCGGGAACCAAAAATCAAAATAAATCCGCGAAATAATCCGAAAAGATAGTTTTATTTAATAATGTCAAACATTCGCGTAAATCTAAGAAAATATTATGTTTTTACAGTATTTCGATTATAAACGTACAAACAATAAGTTCGAAACCTGGAAACAGAACAAGTGCAGTTTTCATACATTTTCATACAGTAATCAGCGCGTATTCTTCGCTAACAAACTTAAAAGAACCTACCACATTTCATAAGAGCGTCAAGAACGTGCGTTGATTTAACAAAAATGATCGTACGCCGTATCCATATTTTCTGCGTTGATAATCTTAAAAATGTAGATTACTTGTATTCGTGATACAAACGCGTGAACGTTGAAATGTCATCGTGTGTATAGGCCCTAATAGCGAAGTTTATTCCACTGGTTGAATAAAAGCTAAAATTAATAAACTTTAGATTGTTCAGTCTGTGTTCAGCCCTTTTTAAAGGCTGTTTAATCTACTAAATTAATATGACACAAGATCCGAAATGGTGTTTAAATATCCATTTTTGTAGGGCTATTCCTTAAAAACTTTTAATGTAGCGCTAGCTTAATCCGCGAACATATTATGTATTTTGTATTAGTTGTATGATGTTGGAGCTCGAATTCAGAGCTCAACTGGTAGAATTATTCAAACGTAGGTAAAAGTTTACAAGCATGACATGAAGTCCGATGGGCATTTCCATCGATAACATAATTATAAGTTCAAACATCAATTTATATGTTATCTAACCACCTGATCGCATGTAGTTTTCACCATCGCATCGAGACCTGGGGGCTTACTCTTGAAAGTGATTTAAAATCGATTTTGTTTTTGATTCAAACTCGATCTGGCTATCTTACTCCCGAACCAAATCGAATCAAAACTGAGATCGACTTACGTTTGAATGTTATCAGTGCCGTTAACTGTATCCAACTGCTGCGAATTTATGGTCAAATACTTTTTAATAAATAAAAAAACGTACATAATTCGCTTTTTTCGTTTAAGATGATTCCCTAGATTTTAATAACAATTTAAAAGATTAGACTTTAATTATTCTAGACGTTCTAATATTTATTTCGTGAAATATTATGTTGTAAAGCTTAGAGGAAATCTGCACAAAGGGAAGATTGTTCCACAACTAGTATGTACGTATTTAGCTCCTTTAGGGGATTGCAATTTGTAGTTCGTTTGAAAAACCAAATAAAGCGGATTCAAACACCGAGTCCTGCATTTCTGATATTTTTATGTGCAAATCTATTTAACATGGTCAACATCACCACTAGCCTTATGATGAAGTAAAGGATTTACTGAGAGAATCTATGTGACTCCGGTCTCGAAGCAAATCTACTTCTAGGAGTGAATTTATTTCAAATTTAGTACGTATTTAGGATCTCACCCCTTAAAAGTTATATTATCAACGAACTCAGCGAAACTAACAACCAGCGAAAATATTTTGTTGAAATTGCGTTTTGCTAAAATGAAAATAAAAATCTAATTATATTTGAGGAAGTGTAGAACAAAACGGAAACTGCAATCCTGATCCATTGTCAGATAAATTCAAAGGCAATATAGAACGTTCGTTACACAGATCACGTCTGTAACAGTCAGTACAAATATGATGTATGATAACGCAAACTTCGGAAGCGTTAACAAGTAATAAAGCAGATATTGCGAGCGAGTAATCCGTCTGATACCAGTTATTTCTACAGAATATGTAACGTGGAAGTGTTATCAATCTACAATACTTGCATATTTTGAGATTTTTGAGATTAGATTTGCATGCATTTGCATACCATATATAAATAAGCCTGATGACTTCGTTTTATTAAGGGCTGCAGTGCCTATAGATATGTGAAGTTCAAGCAGTATATTATATGCTAGCTTCCTAAAGTGAAATTCTGAATTAAAGAATAATACTTAATTTCGTGTATGTTTAAGTAAACAAGATCCCAACTGCATCTTATTTGTAGTCGCACAAGCAGTTTAAATGAGGTAGTTACTGAGTGATGTTTTTAAAATTTAGTATATGTTATAATTTAATTATAACATAAACTATGTTAAAATATAATTTTATTTACATCTGTACAAATTTAAATAGCTTAAGTATATTTTAAAAATTAAATAATAAGACGTAGAATTAATCCACTTAAGACTTTTGTGTACATAGAAATGTGTGTGATAAAATTAATTTGCCAAAGTATTAAAATATTATAATGCATTAATTAAAAGAGTAACTGCTGACTCTTTTTTGGTAGGAATTTTTATGTACAAATTAAAATTCAATTCAGTTTTCTTGTGAAAGTTTGAAGTCATTCAAAGCATGCCAGTTGAGCACAGATTATTTAACGACATGTTTGGCTCAGTTTGTAGTGACCCTACTTGCTGTATCAGCGGTCTCGGGTTCGAGTGCCGCTGGGTTCATTCATTTGTGTGATGAGCACGGATGTTTGTACTCCAGTCATGGGTGTTTATACTTATAATATGCATGTATATAAAGTTATATAATATGTGTAGTGTGTTAATGTGTTGGATATTTAAACATTTATTTGTTCATATTTATTTATTTATTTCGCTATAATCACGTAGAATGGAGAAGACATGAAGGAGATTGGATGTACTAATTGAGCTTCTAATTAAATTGACAATTCCAAAGCTTAGAATTTTAAACATAAAACTCTAACCAAAATAATATTTAAACAAAAAAAGTTATATGTAAAAATAATTAAATTGGTGTTTGATGCCACCTCCATTTGTTATCAGTTGCGGCCCGCTCCGCGTCGGTGGAATCCAGTTTCTGCTGGATATTGAATTAACACGAGGCCACACTGCGGAATTTTAATGACAGAGGGATTTTTCTTGCTTCAGCAATACTTTTTGTGGTCGCTGGCGATTAATATTTTCATTTTGTACAACGTTAATAAGATTTCTTGTAAATAATTTTTAGTTGGCTTTGTGGTTAAAAAGAAAATTGAAACTTTTCAAAAACATTTTGAAACTTATAAGATTTTAATTAAATTAGAAAATAAATTTGGATAAAGATTTATTTTTTCTTTTTAATTATTTATTATTTATAGTTGTTATTATTATGTATAGTAATAGACAGCAAATGTATCTCATTATGAGGTCTTATTACATTAACGTTCCTACTACGGCTTACCTAGGACTTATCTATCGTTTAGGTTTTTTATCACGTAAATAATTTCATGTAAGGAGGCAAATTGTAAAGCGGGTTTCAGCACCTAAATGATGGCAACGACTGTCAAGTCTGTAACGAATAAGAAGAAGAATATATTTTCTGCACGATCGAGGTTCGACTATAGTCCACTTGACTGGCCCTCACATGTCTTTTAAAAACTTACTAGGCCCTTTTAGACATTCAGATGTTATTCTTCGCTGTGAGACAGAACATGACATACACATAAAAATATCAGAGGCACCTGACCTGAAATTAAAAGCTTACCTTGGTTTCGGAGGCAATTGCGTTATCACTGAGCTACCACTGCCAATATCTACAGAACTTAATACATACACTATATCGAAAATACATACGTATACACATTAATTTAAATAAAGAAAATTTTTGTACAATATTTTGTTATATAAATTATTAAATATACACAGAAGAAGCCAAAACTTAAGCCAAAGTTATATTTATAAATTCTATGTATAAAATTTTCTAACATTTTTACATAACAAGGTGATCCAAAGATAAGCTGGAACAGCATATTCCGCTCCAATTGCATATAAGTGCTTCCAGTGATAGATTGTTCTTAAACTTCTATCTGCAGACTCGTTTTAGAATCGTTTCTGAATAGGGTTGCTACTTGCTCGTGCTCGGTTTCTGAGGTTCTCAGTTTAAAAGCTATTTATTAGAGCTAGCGGCTTACCCTCGCTTCGCTCGGATGCGTCCTTCGGTATGTTTATTTTTTTGAGTAGAACCCTAATTCTTTTTCTAATATAAATTCTTTTTCTAAATTACTCCTTAGAACCTCAGTTATCAGCCAGTGAAATTCCCATTAAAATCAGTCCAGCCGTTTCAGAGATGAGCTGTAATAGGCAGACAGACAGACAAACATTTTATACTTTTTCAACCGACTTCCTAAAATAGGAGGAGGTTCTCAATTCGGCTGTATTTTTTTATGTTTGTTACCTCAGAACTCCGTTATTTATTAACCGATTTGGACAATTTTTGTGTTGTTTGAAAGTGTATACTTCCAGATTGGTCCCATTTAAATTTCAAAAAAAAAATACCACCCCTAAGGGTGGAAAAATAGCTAATAATGAATTTAATCTACTTCTTATTGTCATATTGACTTGAAACTTTGCAAGTGCTTCTATTTCCGTTGATAGTACAGTGGTTCGGTGTTGTTGACCTGATCTGATGGTAAGGCCAAAAGTGCTAAATAAGAACACGTCCGTTATGTATTGCGTTTATTTTACAACTGACAGTACTACCTACATACAAAGCATACTAATACTTAACTCTTACTTATATACTATGTAATTACCCTCTTATAATATACAACACCTCCACCCTTAATTAATCCTACATACATACATGTTATAATAAATTGTTTACACATCAATAAGTTCATTTAATCTATTTACAGATCTATACTTCTCACATTTCACCCCCTTCTTATATTATTATCCTATGTTTAATATATAATTAAAGTTAAGAAATTTAAATATTAAGCTCATATGACAACAAAAAAAAACAATATACTACGAACTATTATCTTCACCTATTTATTCTCAATTTATCTTACAATCATTATATCTAGGTATACTTAATCAAATTCGTCTATACCTAACCGTACTGGGGGTTTTCGTACTCTCTTAATTTGCGGAAATAACTCTGTCTCTGTTTGCGACTTCTCGCTTTCCGTCACACTGGGGCTTGAGGGCTGCGGAACTGGCGACAACGCCACCGGCGCAGTCAGGCCCTCAGGCTCAACTGGACTTTTTTCGGGTATTATGAGTGTGCTAGTTCTACGTGGCTTAGGTGGTACACTTACATTGACCGTAGGGTCTGAAACTCTCGTTCTTAATTGGTCGACATGCCTATGTACCTCCGTTCCGTTTTGACACCGAATGGTATAATCCGTGTTACCTAATTTCTCTATGACTTTACCTGGCACCCACTTATCGCTAGAACCGACGCGGTAGTCCCTACACCAAACACATTCTCCGGGCTCGAAACCTCGGTGTACCCTGTTTTCCCCTTGACTCTGTGTTTGTCGTTCTAACACGCGTTGCGAACGATCTGGTTTTAATTTATCTAAACGCATACGTAAATATCTACCTTGTAAAATTTTTGCTGGGCTTTCCCCTGTGCTATAGTGTTCCGTATTCCTATATGCTAACAAAAATCGACATAAAGCTGTATCTATATCAATTTTACTTTTGATTGCCTTTTTAATAGTTTTTTTACACACTTTCACCGCGTTTTCTGCAGCCCCATTTGAAGCGGGGTGGTAGGGGGCTGAGAAAATTTGACCTATTCCATTATTGTTTAAAAATGTACTAAACTCCGCACTAGAAAATGGGGGGCCGTTATCGGTCACTACTTGCTTTGGTAAGCCAAATCTCGCCCATATCTCTCGCAACACTGCGATAACCGATCTGGCATTAGTACCTTTCATTTTAACTGCTTCAATCCATTTTGAACATGCATCTACTATGATTAAATAAGTTACCCCTTGTATTGGACCCAAGAAATCAAGATGTAGTCTAGACCATGGGCGATCCGGCCAAGGCCACGGGCGAGACTCGTGAGCTGGAGGAGCGTCGGCTACGCTCGCGCACACGGCACATGCGCGACAAGCCGCCTCGATAGCCTCGTCCAATCCGGGCCACCACACGTAACTTCGCGCTAGAGCCTTTGTTTTTACCATGCCCATGTGAGATTCGTGTAATTCCTCTATTACCTTACTCCTACAAACCAACGGGATGACAACTCGGTGCCCCCACATGATGCAACCTAGTTCGTTATACAATTCTGTTTTTCTGTTAAGATACGGTTTGAGCTCTCTTAATTCGACGTCGTCCGGCCATCCGTCCGTTATATAGCTCAATAGTCGGCTAAGTAAGGGATCCCTAACGGTCTCTTTTTTTAACATTTTATAATCTAATAAGAGCGCTTCGGTATATACATATAAATCTAACATCTTTTTCCTATCTTTGTAACGGACCTCTACTTGGATATAACCCAAAGGCTTTATAATAGAACCATCGTAAAACTTTAGAGTTAATCGACACGGTTGCAATTTAACGTTACTGTATTTATTCCAGTACGTATTATTACTTATACATGACAATGATGATCCCGTGTCGATTTCCATTTTTAATGGTTTATTATTAACTAATAATGTAAGACCCACCGGCTTATATTTCGCTAACGACATTTGATACATCGGTTCGTCGAGTTGTTCGTCATCCCTCTGCTCCGCTTCGAGTTCGTTGTGACTCGTCGGCTCCCGCAGCCAGTATGCGCGCGCGCCGTACCCGCGCCCCGCACCGCCGCCGCGCGCCCGGCCCCGCCCGAGTGCGACGCTGCCTCCCCGCGCTCCACCGCCGCCGCTGCTGCCTCTCCCCGCGCCTGTCACGCCGTATCCGCGTGAACCATTGCGATCATTACCGACCGATTCGAATTTAGCGCTATCGACAGCTGTTTTGTCCGGACACATCCTTCTTAGGTGGCCTAGCCTCCGACAATAGCTACATTCAAAAGCCTTATATCTGCAACTATCCGTTATATGTCCATTCACTCCACAAGCCATACACCTGGCCTGCCGTGTAGCGAACGTTTGCATTTTGTGCACGCCTTGAGTGCTAGTGCCCTCAACTTCACCCGCGTTCCTCTCCGCTGCTTCCAGTGTCGACGCTAACTTAACTGCCCTACTGTAAGTAATATCGTCCTCAGCGAAAAGCCGCTGCCGAGTGCACTCGCTGCTGATACCGCAAACGAGCTGATCACGGAGGTTTTCTTCCAGCGAGGATTTGAAATCGCAATCCTTGGCTAATTTCTTTAGCACGGCGACATAATCTGCAATAGTTTCTCCATCTGCTTGACGCCGTTGCCGAAACTTATATCGTTCTGCCAAAATGGACGGTTTTGGTTGTAAATGTCCCGACATAAGCGCTACCGCTGCAGCATATGTTAATGTCGATGGTGCTTTTGGACTCGCCAGTGTCGACAAAAGTAGATATGCCTCCTCCCCCATGACCGTTATTAACGTTGCTAACTTTAAATCTTCTTCAACTTTATTGGCAAGTAAATACATCTCCACTCTTTCACTATACGCTGCCCAGCTCCCATTCTTCAAGTCAAACTCTTGCAATTGTCCAAACACCATTTTTTTTAACTTTTTTAATCCTCGTCGCCACTGCTAAATAAGAACACGTCCGTTATGTATTGCGTTTATTTTACAACTGACAGTACTACCTACATACAAAGCATACTAATACTTAACTCTTACTTATATACTATGTAATTACCCTCTTATAATATACAACAAAAAGGTGGATAGGTGGAACTCTTCAACGGCTAATAGTAGATACTTTTTATTTACTATACGTACCTAATCAAATAATTTCAAAGTCGGTGCCAGCCGATACAAAGCAAAGCACAGCGACTTCGAAAATATTTGATTAGGTATGTATAGTAAACTAGCGACTCACCCTCGCTTCGCTCGGGTTCGTCTTTAGGTTGATTCCCCATACAAACTTTCATCTCCATTTTCACCCCCTTAAGGGATGATTTCCGGGATAAAAAGTATTCTATGTCTTTCCTAGGATCTCAAACTATCTTCTTACCAAATTTAATCTAAATCGGTTCAGTAGATCCAGAGATTACCCCCTACAACGTCACAAACTCACAAACTTTACCTCTTTATAATATTAGTATAGATGAAAACTACCAATCAGTTATTTTTTACTTTTTAGTGCTTTTGTTTGAAGTCGGTTTTTATTTTTTTGTTAAAAAGTTTTTATTTTTGTTATAAGAACGATGTTCATACGGTGTATAATTTCTTATGCATTTAGTAAAAAGCTGTTATTTTAACATTACAAACAGGCACTTCAAATTTAATTATTTGTATAGATTTTCAGAGTGCGCCATTGGTGAAAATGGCGACAAGCTAAACTGTCACCAGATCATATTATCATTAACATTCTTATAACTAATATTCATAAAATATTAAGTAACATTATTATGGCTTTCTGTTAAAACACCTTTGAAAATAAATATCTGATATATGCTTTTCTATTTATTTGTACTATAAGAGTTTATTTATAAAATAAAGCGTATCAATAAGTCAAGTAGGTATGTTATTTCTAATATTAAGTTAAACTTGTAAATAAGTTGACTGCCACGTTGGTTTAGTGGAGTTTTTGGGTTCGTGTGTAATCTATCACTGGTCATGTTGAATTATCGCCGCCGAAGTAGCAATTCGACACGACTAAAGGCCGCCAGGATAACTATATCTTTATAAGTATTATGTAAGCAAGCATATTATATAGACAACTCCTTTTTTTTTTTTTTAACGTTGGGAAATGCATTTACGCACGACGTGTGGGACTCACCGGCGTAATACAGCCAGTACTACCCACTAAAACCCAACAAAACCTTCCCCAGTCTTAATGGGGCGTCGCAGGATCGCTTACGCATTCAACTACGACGCCCCGACGGCAGGTCTGCCGAAGCAGACCACCACAACCATGGGGTTGCTCCAAGGTCCACTCTGCTATCAGAGAAGTACCAGGAGCAACCCGCATGGTACACCGCCCCCCGAAGAGGGCCACCTCCCACCGCCCACCGAAGTGGGCAACCTCCCTGTGCGTTTCTTAGCTTCGCGCCCGGTTGGATTGCCGGGGCACTACTGAGCCCCCCACCACGACAAGGTGAACGCACGTTGGGGGGGATATAGACAACTCCTGCTTTAACTTAAATTTTCAATTAGAATTTGAGTTTTACTTTTTTAAATAAGTAGGGATGTACCCGAGCAAAGCTAAAATACTTGTTCATCCACACACAAAATTAAAATAGCATGCACCCCTATTGATTGTTTTTTTTTACAATCTGTTTTTTATCCTACAGATTAACATAAACGCTTCTCTAAATATAATAAGAAATTGTTTAAAGTTTAAAGAGTTAAACGGACTGGTTAAACAATTTGAAGTCTAATTTTATTAACACGTCCCATCCCTAGCTGCAGTTTATTTGACGTAACAATCCATCAATCAACTTCGTATGGAAGTTGTTTGGAATATATTCACTTTTTAATGTACATTGTAGGTTACTTGCATCGAGGAAAACATAAAAATGTAGCTGAGTTATATTAGACAAAATCTATATATATATATATATATATATATATATATATATATATATATATATATATATATATATATATATATATATACATATATATATATATATAAAATTGATGTATGTATGTATGTTCCCTATGTACTTCAAAACGACTGGAACGATTTTAATAAAATTTTCAGGCAATTTTTAGATTAGCTCAGCGGGTGATCCTGTGGTATTTGGTAGCAATCGGAATTTGGTAGAAATCGGTTTAGACGCGGGTGAAGCTGCGGTTCCTGCTAGTTATATATATATATATATATATATATATATATATATATATATATATATATATATGTAAGTGCGTCGAATAGAAAATTTCAATGAATACCTCTTCACTGTCCATCTTGTGTATATGTATTTTAGGCTCATGAGTATATAAAATCACTCCAATAAAAGCTAACATCAATGTAATAAGCTCACTGTTCGTAAAAAATGTGTTTTGGAACATCGCACATTATAAAGATCAATCTAAAGATATATGTTTGAATATTCTTTTCACCCCTCATTTAGTTACATGACGAAATTATAAGGGTTCCGTTTTTGCCTTTTTGCTACAACCCTGGAAAATGCTTGCGTTAATGTTGAATTTTGTAAGAGATTAATTAAAAAGCCTTTATCTGTAACATCATCTATACATATAATAAAATTCTAACCGAGTCGAATCTGTATATTAAATATTTTTTGCATAATGTTATTGAAATAGTCATTATTACTGATACAGAGGCGAATCTATAGATTTTAGAATTTTTGTCTCTCTGCGCGGCGGCGGAACACGTAAACAGCTGGACAGATTTTGATGAAATTTTGATGATAGCTGGTTATCCGGGTCAACATATAGGATACTTTTTACTGCGGCTAAATATCTCATCTCTGAGCAATCTATACTAACCGTTAAAACGTACCAAGGGTCGAACCTGAGCGGAACGGGATGAGTCGCTAGTAATTAAATAATAGACAACCTAGTAAAAAAAGATTTTATGGAAACGTGTTAGAAGTGAAACTTTATTGGTTATTTATATTTAAAATCTGTAAAATTAATAAATTGATAAAAACTTTTAATATTACACTCAGACAAAAATATGATTCAAACGAACATCACTCAAAGAGGCGAGAATAATATTTTATCTTTTTCCATCTAGCAGGATTCTTACATCTATAGCATATACTCTAAGGGAAGAACCCGAGCGACGGGTGAGCCGCTAGTAATAAATATTTGGCATATTTGAAAACCAATTTGTACAAATAGAAGTCTTTGAAGATAGAAACAGACAGAATATAGTATATATCATTTGTCAGACAATGGCAACCTACTGCAAGCGTCATGGGCATTACAGCTTTTCGTGACGATTTCCCATAACGCGGTTTTGAAATTTTTTCTCTTATACGCGCAAAGAAGTTTCTATTCAAAAATTTGTATAAATATTATAAATGTGAAAGTTTGTGAGTATATAAGGATGTTTGTTACTCTTTCATGTCAGATCTGACTGAAATTTGGCACAGGGATAGATTATAGTTTGGAATAACACATAGGCTACTTCTTATCACCAAAAAAGGTACGATTCCCAAGGCATAGGTTTGTTTCTGTCTTCCCAGAGATGAACCCGAGCGAAGCGAGGGTGAGCCGCTAGTATAAAATAAAATATTAACTAATACTTAAATCGTTAAAAATATCAAGTATCATGTAATAGAGAAGTGATTAATTATTTTAATAGTCTATACAAAATTATATTATGAAAAAAAAAACAAATAGTAGGCAGATTTTTATTTAAATATTTTTCACCACAGTTACCTTATTACTTAGAAAATATGCTTTAAACGCTTATAACTACTAAATAATTGCGAGAGAGCTTTACTAATAAATGGGGAAATTACGCTCTTAAATCCTTTAAAAAGATTTCTTAGTACATAATTGAGTACGGAAAGTATTCATTTCCAACGTGTTTACATAAGCTTAAAAGTATGAATACGCCATTTGTAAATGTAGGTTAAAACGAAAGCTTGTTACAGAAAGTAAGCTGCACAATTCAACCTATGAATTTAAAATTTTGCCTTACTCCGTCTTTAAACAAAAAAAAACATGCTACGTAGCACGTACGTATGAAATACGCTAATGAAGTGTTCTGTGGGGTTATTTTTGTCACAAATTGGCTTTACTTAAATTAGTATAGAATTTAAATTTACTTGTATTATACAAGTGGAGAAAATAGCGAAATGAGGCCACCTGCATATCTGAGAGAATCTAACTAAAACTGTCTTAGATTCACGCATATATATATATATATATATATATATATATATATATATATATATATATATATATATATATATATATATATTATATATATATATATATAATTTTATTCATAAATAAGGAAATTGAACATAGAACATAGTAATTTTTTACAGTAATGGCTTGTACAATTCAATTTCATACAGTTGGGTGAAGTACTGTACTCCTTGCTAGGTTATAAATATAATCTGTATTAAGGAGTAATGACTAAATAAAACTATTTTAACAGATATTTTTGCTTTTTTATTTTGATTTTATTTTCCCGAAGCGGTATCAAATGCTTTTCAGCAAATATGGTTACAGAAGAAACTAAAGTTTTTAGTTGTGAACCAATTTCATGATACTGTTTACCCGCCTGCGGCGATGGCATGTATCATCTATGTTTACGTATGTATTTCTGAGCCTATATTCTCTCGTAATTGCGTAACGGCTGAACTGATTTTGATTAATTATACGTCGTTACATTAGTCTTGATATCGCAAATGTCATAGGACATTTGGGGCGCCAATTTGTTTCTTGAAAAAAATGTGCTTCTTCTGGATTTATCGAGTGGGGTATCAAAATGAAGGTAAAAAACCTTACGGTACATCTTATGTTTAAAATTATTTAGGATATCTATCTATACTAATCTATACTAACATTATAAAGAGGTAAAGTTTGTGAGTTTGTGAGGTCGTAGGGGATAATCTCTGGATCTACTGAACCGATTTAGATGAAATTTGGTAAGAAGATAGTTTGAGACCCTGGGAAGGATATAGAACTTTTATCCCGGAAATCATCCCTTAAAAGGATGAAAATGGGGAGGAAAGTTTGTATTGGGAAGTTTTTAGATAAAACTAAAAATTTATTCGCACATGTTTTATATTTGCTGGCTGCTACACATATATACATATATATGTATGTCTCCGACTGCATGATACTCGTACAATATTCTTTCGGCAATTTAATTGTTCCTAAATTTACTTTTTACGCTTATAAACATTAATAAAGTTATTACTTCATTCTTAGGTTTACAATTTTTTTGGTGTTTATCGTTTAAAAAATAATCATTAAAATCAGTTTAGAATTAGCAAAGATCAGGTATAATATAGTCAATAAAATTAAAAACCTCTTTCTTTTTGACGTCGGTCATAAAAAGGGGAACCCTAAGGCATAACAACACCTCACAATTCCCCATATATTCTTTCTTGAAATGGCTCCCTTAATGCCTCGTCATACAAAACAGGTAATTGTCGGCATCATTAGCGTTTACTTGGAAAATTTTGTCTTCATTATGAGATATGGAGTTTAAAAAGGATTTTTTCTTAGCAAGTCGTGTTTAAATGTTTAGCTTTATTGTTTTCTAGCAAGTTTTAAGTAAATTTATATTTAGAATGTATTTTCGTTTTTTTTAATCAAAATAAATGCGCAAAAAAATCTTAAAATACATTGAAAGAAAATCCGCAAAGATAGTATTATTAAAAGTTATTAGTTATTATTAAAAATGTCATATTCGGGTAAATCTAATAAAGTATTTTTATTTTATTTAAATATCTATCTATAATGTGTATAATGATATAAAATTTTATAATTTTCGTATTATAGATATGATTTGTTCTTTATTAAATTTTACTTTACGGTTAAGGAGTTGTCTAGTTACAGTATTGATATGTTTATAATATTCGAAGAACTAGTTTATATTACTTGAGTAAATTCTAGGCGACGCGGTGTAAAGTTTGCTTTGATCAGCAAAGAGTAGAATCAACTAATAAATAATTGTTATGGATGCGGTATTTACTTTATATATTTTTTTTTAACTTTTTGTTTTTAATGTATACGTAATTGTTCTTAATACTCCTCTTAGTTTACATGTAACAAACACTTTCTAATCGCACGCAAACAATTGTGAGTAGAATGCTGTATACATCTGTAAAGGCGAATCATACCGAATTGCATGTATGCATATGTTACAATAACTGTAGTGTCATTATGATAAGTCGATGGTGTATCTTTCTAATAAATAAATGAAAATAAATAAATACACGTTTTTTTTTCAATTAATTTAAATATTAATTATTTAATTACGTAATTATTCTTTACTTTTAGAATATATTTACTCGTATTTATAATATGGATTTATTTAAAAGTTATATATGTGTAGTGCATCGATTATCTATCTGGTATCCATACATTACTGTGTGTTAATGTCCCAATAATAAAAAAAATATAAAAATTAAGTTACGTTATTTTAAACCAGCAAATTCAAAATATCCACTCTAATAATAAAATGTGACTGTCTGTTCGTCATATTTTGTGACTTGTCACACTTACGGTACCGAATGTGAATATTTTAGACGAATATTTTAAAATCTTGAGTTTTAAGTTAAATTTTAATTATATCATATCCATAATTTGTATACTTTTTGGTACATCTAGAATAATTAGCAGCTCGCGACTCACGGTCTGAGGGTAGCGGGTAAATACGACTACTAAAATCTTACTACAATACGTTCGGCAATAACAAGAGCAGCTTTTAAATAAAATTAATTATTTAAATGAATAAATAAATGAATTTTGCTTTATTTATCCATTTAATATTATCGATTTTGGTTAGTAGCAAATATAATTTTTGACGATTTTTTTATTGAATTGAGAAATCTTTTTACTTGCAATGTTCAAATTAAAAGAAGACATAATAACTTAATTCATAATTTGAAAAAAAAAAAACTTGTACATATTAACATTACTAAACTTGTACATCTTAACTGGTCCAACTGATCTAATGTAACAATTGTGTAATAAATTGATGATGCTAAAGTAAAGCTAGCGACTTAGTATGACTTGAGTCCCTAGGTGTTTTTTGTATTTGTAATATTTTTATACATTATACAGGACGGGCCATCTCTTGGTAATTGGTATCATTTAATTATTTTTATATTCACATTTTTTATATATTATAAGATCGTGGTGGTAAGCTTTTATTATGTGTTATGGATATCTGTGGAATTTTGATTGGTTTTAACAATTACTTTTATATATTTTATAATGTAATTATTTATAGTACTGTTTGTTTCCCTTAAAAAGCTACTAAATAAAAAATAAACAATTTTTTTCAATTTTTATATTAATAATACGAACGAATACACGCTCGCATGCGTGTATACATAAACACACAGACACACACACCACACACAAAATAGTTGCATAAAGCAGTACCGAACCCGAGTGAAGCGATGGTGAGTCGTTAGTAATAGATAAAATTCATCCTGAATTAGAAATTTTCTTTCCCTCTAACTTAGCGCGTAGGCTATACACCTATTTGTCTTAAACGTAGGTAAATTTAGCTGTCTCTTAATTAACGTCTTATAACAGCTATACAATTCAGACGGTCTCGTCTATTGTGAATGCTCTTATAGACAATTGTTTGCTTTTTTATGACTACAACAATAGATTTCTATATAGAATCTTATATATAAAATTTTCATGTCACAATGTTAGTTACCGTACTCCTGCGAAACGGCTTTACCGATTTTTACCAAATTTTATATGCGTATTCAGTAGGTCTGAGAATCGGCTACTATCTATTTTCCATACCCCTAAGTAATAAGGATAAGGGTGGTCCTCTCAGACCCCACCCCAGGGACGAAACCGAGCGGAGCGAGGGTGAGTCGCTAGTATTTATATAAATGTGTAAAGCAGTAGGCTATATAAATAAACTGGTGTTCGCCTAATGGTGGAATTTTGACGATAATCTTATTGAAATTTTGAGGGAAACACATAAGAATAGAATTTGCCTATTATATTAGCTTATACATAGCTACTGTGCTAATTAATACTAACTTTTACCTTTATACCAATAGATTAATCTATACATATAATAAAATTGTAACTAAGTCGAATCTGTACATTAGATATTTTTCGGAAAATCTTATTGAAATAAACAATATTATCGATACAGAGGCCGAATCTATAGTTTTTAGAATTTTTGTCTCTGTCTATTACCGCATCACAGAAAAACCACTCGAGGGATTTTGATGAAATTTGGTATGGTGATAGCTGGTTATCCGGGTCAACATATAGGATACTTTTTACCGCGGAAAAATATCTTATTTTTGAGGAAAAATACAAAAACTGCAATGTAAGAGTATACTAATATGTAAAAGCTAAGAATTAGGTTTTTGGTCATCTGAACGCGGGCGGAGCCGCGGGCAATGGTAACTATTCATATTATTACTCATTACGTCAGCTAAACTACAGTTCTATAACTTTAAGGGCAGGAGCACACTAACTTCACCAGTAATCCTATGCACATGGTAAGCTTACTGAAACCAGCGGAACCCAGAGTAGTTGTAATCTTAGTATTACATAGGATTATCACTTGCAGATTTTCATTTAAGACAGAGTAAGGAGCTCGGCAGCTAAAGAGCCAAGTTCCTTAATTGTATTTAGCTTGCTGTGCTTCATTTTAAATTAATCGATAATTATTATTTTTTTACTGAAGATATTTTTTATTGGTCATAATACTTTTTTAGATTTGTGCTAATATTTGACATTTTGAATAAAATTATTTTTACAGATATTTTTGCAGATTTATTTAGATTTTTGATTCCCGACGTTTCAATGTTTTATAGCAATCATTGTTACGGGAAAGACTAGGTTTTAGAAATCTACAAATCAGTCAGTTTGTAATTTATTATTAAATTAAACTAGTTTTGGTTAGTTTAACATTGTTAGTATGATAAGCGGTGGGTAAAATGTAATATAATAGGTTTAGTTCCTTGAAACAACCTAATCCAATGCCTTATAGGAATCTGTTCAGTGTTCAAAGCATGAAGAGGTAATAGACAGGTAGACAGAGTTACTTGTAGATTTATTAAAAATAAAATAAGGAAAAAATCAGTAAGGTTACGAATGCTATTTTTATATACTACATGGTACTATATTAGTATACTACATCTATAAATATAACTTAATAACACAATTTAAGGACAAAAAGTAAAAAATAGACAGCTTGTATGTGTAAGGAGTTTCATACAAATTTATACACAATACACATGATCGAAGTTCCTTCACTCTGAAACGGCTAGACGGTTTTGGATGAAAAGTACAAAGTTGTAGTAGCCTGCAACCGTATTAATATTATAAATGTGAAAGTTTGTGAGTATGGATGTTTGTTACTCTTTTACGTTAGAACGGCTGACCGGATATGGTTAAAATTGGCACAGAGATAGATTAAAGTCTAGAATAACACGTAGGCTACTTTTTATCCCGGAAAAATGTACGGTTCCCGTGGGATAGGTGTGTTTTTTCCCTAGAAGCGAACTCGAGCGAAGCCAGGGTGAGCCCCCTAGTAATATATATTTAAGTAACAATATTTAGGTACCTAGAGAGTCTGAGCGAAGAGAATTTTTTTTTGTAAAATAGCTATGTCTTTTTTATAGTCAAAAAATCAAAAGCCATCATCGATCCTTTGACTTCCCCTTATTAGCTGTACATGTATCGATTTCAGTTAACCATATTAAACTTCTTCCAATATGACTAAATATTTCCAACAAATTATATATTTACAACAAACAGAATATCAACGTATTAAACTGAGAAAATCACGCCGTAACTTATGTATTATTCAGTGTTTCCAAAACTATTTATTGCTTAGATGTTACGGACTTTGAAACTTTATTTTTTAGCTAACTTCTGAGTTTAGTAGTTTAGTTGATTGAATTATACACAATCTATATGTATAATCACTAGCTTTTACACGCAGCTTCACTTGTGTATTTTTTATGTTTATTTTATTTGCTTTCAAGGGTCATAGCGTGATAATAGATAGCTCACAATATACAATTAATTATTATTATCAATAAACGAATTACACAAATAAGCTTAAAAAAAAAAGATTTTCTCAAATCTGACTCGTAGTTCCAGAGATTAGCGCATTCAAATTAACAAACACACAATAAACAATCTCTACAGTTTATGATTTTCTAGACAACATTATGATATTACTAGACGACCCTTGAATTTTTTTGTAGAGCATCTTGAGCAAAGTTGATAGAAATAATCATATAATTTTTATGCAAACTATTAGTGTTCGCTCAGTGGTCAAAATTTTACCATAATCATATATCATAATTTCTCAGAGATGAGATATTATCCTGCAGAAAAAAGTGTCCCATATGTTATCATCATACCAAACGTCAAAATTTGTCCAGTGGTTTTCTCGTGATGCGTTCCCAGACAGACAGAAAAAAATCCTAAAAACTATAGATTCGGCCTCTGTATCGATAATAATGACTATTTCAATAAGATTTTCCAAAAAAATATTTAATGTACACATTCGAATCAGAATTTTATTAATTGTATAGATTGAAAAATAGATCTTTCTTAAAGAAATGGTGACCATGGCGCTTGTAAAGTATCGAAATATCAGGTACTCTCAAAAGTATGTGCTAAACGTGGCAAAATCCTGTTTTACATCATATTACTATTGTCATTGACCGTTAAAATTTGAAGACTATAGGTAACTTTCTATAGATTTAGGAATTTAGGTACATTTCTTATAGAAATTACAAATCATTAATAGGTAATTCTCAAAATTATATAATAATAATAATAAATATGTTGGGACATTTACACACAGCACCATCTAGTTCCATGGTAAGCTACGAGGCTTGTGTTATAAATACCAGATAGTTGGTACACTACACATATATAACTTTTAAATACATACATATTATAAATATAAACACCCATGACTGGAGTACAAATATTCGAGCTCGTCACACAAATGAACGCCCCCCAGTGGGACTTGAACCCGCGACCGCTGGCACAGAAAGTAGGGTCACTACAAACTGAGCCAAACGAGTCGTCAATTCTATTATTCTTCTCAAGCGATTGATGTTAACGTCATTGTATTGCTTAATATATAAATGAAGCTCTTAAAACCCAAGCAAAAAACCAAACAGCGTCTAGTATTTCATAATGAGCGCGATTGCTTCATTAAGTACAGTTCCTTTCATTCCTTTAATTAACGTTTGTTCAGAACATTGTAAGACCTGCACTTGCCTAATGCTTTTGACATTTGACTTTTCTTCTGAAAAAAAAAATTAATTAACTGCCACGCCATTTGTTATGGTATTCATAATTAATAATTGTCTTTTTTAATATGATTGTTTGTTTTTATAAGAGTAACTCCGTAATATTGGTACTGGAACCTTTTGTGAATTTATACAAATAAATTAACCTTTAATATACTCTTATAAACCAGAATTGAAATTTAAAATAAAAAATATGAACAGAAATTATATTAGGAATCTTTTACAAAAATTATGAACACTAATTTTATAATAATTATTGACACAAAAAAACTGTATTTCTTTAACACATCCGCGCAAGCCGACCGTCCGAGCAAAAAGTGACGCGTCGATGACGCTCCTTCCCATAGCTCGAAGTCTCAGCTCATCGGTGGCGTGATCGGTGACGTGATCGGTGGCCACGCCCTCTTCTTATTCATCCTCGTTCAACACGGCCTCTCCTGACGGGCGGTCGTCCTCGTCCGCCACTCTGCTGTGTTCAAAACTTGAACTCGTCTCAGCTTCCACCGATGTATCGTGCATAGAATCATCAGACTCCGCTGAAAAGCACAAATTAATTGGACACATTAGAATACATCTTTATGACTCATAATAAGCATACTCCTTTCAAAACTAGTATTTATACTTCATGACATTACACAGACTTCTCACACAAAACATTCAAGCTATTTACTCCGTTCATACACATCAATCTCGGGAGGGCCCTCATTCATATGTGCGATATAGCAACTGATCGGTAATTGTCTTTATCGCGGTAGTGACTAGTATACCGTGACAGTGCCCCTTATGAGCTAACTGCCCTGCCGTGGTAGAGAATCACACTCAATACCAACGTGAATATGGAAAAACTCTAGTGAGTAATCCATCTGCCGTGACAGAGAACACATCTCCATGTCAACGTGAATATGGAAGAGGGTCCAGAGGAACATTCCATCTGCCGTGGTAGAGAATCACACTCGATACCAACATGAACATTGTATAAATGCACATAACTTTAACATAAGCAATACTTTTACATGTCAGTAGTAAAGTATAATTTCATCGACGACTTACATTCAAAGAATGCGGCGCAGGTCTCGGGGGTCCACTCTCCTGCCCACGCTACCATGTTTTCAGCTGCAGCCTCTGTACGCTTTCCATACGAGCCAGCCAACAACTCCAATTCATACCGATGATGTGGAAGTCGTTTCAATACCTTGTAAGGCCCACGCATGCAGGAGTCTAATTTTCCAACTGCCTGTGAAGTCTTGATTACAAATACCTTGTCATTAATATTAAACTCACATGGTGATCTGCGGTCCCTGTTTACATAATCGTCTTGTTTTTGCTGGTTTGTTGACAATAGTGATGACACACGTTGTCTCCGCAGCGCCATTGTAGCTTCACGATTTGAAGTAGCCATATCTATTGCAACATCTCGGACAAGGGCACGTATGACAGGGGTGGAAATGTCACTTCCGACAAGCAATTGGAGAGGAGACATATTGATCGTACTATGTTTAGTACTATTTAGTATAAGTTGGGTCTTCCACAATACGTCAGACCAACCCTGATTTCTATGGTTAACTTCAATACGAAGAAGGTTTAAGAGAGTTCGGCAATAACGCTCAGCCTGCCCATTTTCATGGTGCATACCTGGCGTAATATAGTGAATGTCACTACCAAACGATCTAACCATATCTTTAAAAGCGGCGCTCTCGAACATCCTTCCTCGATCCGTGACTAGAAGCCTCGGAGACCCAAACAACGAAACTGCATCGGTGAATGCTCGTTTTAACTCATCGGCGTCTTGACGATAGAGAGAATACAAGAGACAGTACTTTGTAAACGCATCGATAACAATCAATACGTATTTATAGCCCTGGGATTCAGGTAATGGACCAAGTACGTCCATGTGCACTACCGAGAATGGAGTGTCTGGCTTAGACCAGGATTCGATAGGTTGATGTGGGGCACGTGGCACCCGTTTATGAGAAAGACACACAATACAGTGTTTGAGATATTTTCTAACAAATGAGCGTAGTCCAGGGAACCAGAAGTGACGTAAAATAAGTTCTACGGTTTTATCGTATCCAATGTGGTCTTGGTCATCGTGGAACACGTGAAGTAAGCTCAGTCTGTACCCCTTGGGGATAAAGCATAAAAGTCGGGATTCTTCACCGACAGGAGAATATTTGACAAATAAGAGTCCATTTCGTAAGATGTACCGGGAAGAGTCTAATAGACCATTATTGAGTTTATCAATGAGATCAAGTGTCTCCTGATCAGCTGATTGAGCTAACTTAGCCCAATTTTTGGGGTTCTGTATATGACGTACATCAACAGGGTTCCTACTTAGGTAGTCCGCGTGAGACATTAGAGACCCTTTTCTATATTCAAAAGTATACTGAAAGTCTTGCATAGACATCCACCACCTAGCTACACGGGGAAGCAAGTCTTTTTTACGCTCAGTTAGTTTTAAAGCGTTACAGTCGGTAACAATTTTAAAAGATATCCCTAATAAATACTTCCTAAAGTTCTGGAGGGCCTTGACTACAGCCAAGGTTTCTAACTCATAGGAGTGGTATTTAGATTCCGCGCCTTGGGTTGATTTGCTATAATACGCTACAGCGCGCCTAAGTCCACCCTCATGAATCTGTATCAAGACTGCGCCGTAGCCGATGGCGCTTGCGTCAGTGTGCAGCTCAGTAGGTAAATGGGGGTCATAAATGGCAAGAACGGGTTCATTTGTAAGACAATCAATAATGTACTCGCGAGCTTTGTCTTGTTCGTCAGTCCACTCAAAAGGCATATTCTTTTTAGTCAGACGCGCTATACAAGCTGTACGTTGAGCGTAGTTGGGAATATACCTTCTAAAATACCCCGCAAGGCCAAGGAACTGTCGAATTTGTTTGACACTACGAGGCTTAGGAGAATCAACCAGAGCTTGGACTTTGCGCATACTCGGCCTAACCTGACCATTTTTAATAACCCTGCCAAGATACTCTATTTCGCTACTAAGAAAAGTACATTTTTTTAGGTTTATAGAGAACCCTGATAAAGTAAGGGTTTCTAATACTTGTCGCAGCAAGGCTAATCCTTCAATTACCGTATTGGATAACAAAAGAACGTCATCTATGTACACTAAGACCTTTCCTGAATCGATAAATGACTTGAGAGTCTTTGAAATTATCTTTTGATAAACCACTGGTGCGTTGGAAAGGCCATATGGCATCTTAACATATTCAAAGTGACCTTCTGGGGTTACAAAAGCGGTTTTGGCAATTGAGTCCGCCTCCATAGGTACCTGGTGGAAACCAGTTGCCATGTCTAAACTCGTAAACAATCCGCTTGACCCTAACCTATCGATATGATCCTCTATAAGTGGCAAAGGGAATTTATCTTTGACAGTACGTGCGTTCAAGGCCCTATAATCTACACACATTCGGTCTGTGCCGTCTTTCTTTTTGACCAAAATCACAGGGCTTGCGTATGGGGATTCAGATTCACGTATAATGCCCTTAGCCATTAGATCTTTGACTATATTTCGAACGCGGAGTCTCTCATCATACGATAATTTATACGGCCTATAACACACCGGTTCATTATTGGAGACTTCTATTTTCATGCTACCCGTCGTAACTGTTGACGAAGCCGTACCATTTATAAAGGAATTCGAAAAATCACTTATAACAGACAAAAGTTGTTCCTTCTCTTCACCTTCAAGAGGTGTGTTCACATTACTAACGTCAAGAATATTGTTCACAGATATAGGTATAACTGAACGCGTCAAAAGTTGAACTCCATTTTGTCTGATATATGTGATACCCTCACGATTCAAAATATCAGTGCCTATAATAACCGGAGTACTAATGCAGTTATGTGGTACTATGTATAAATCAGCTTCGATAGATATGTGGGGTAGTTCAACAATTAATGTCACAAATGAAGTACATTCAACAAGCTGACTTCCTATACCCCGTAAAATGCGATAAGTCGGTTTCCGGCTAGCCTTAAAATGTTTCAACAGTGAACTCGATATGAGTGATATACAAGAACCGCTGTCTACTAATAAATCTACCGGTACACCTTCGATTACAGCGCTTGTAACATCAGTCGATGATTTTGAGAGACTGCCATCTGATTTACTACAAAAATTTACATTACGCGGATTAAGTTTAGTTGACTCGGAGCGTTGTTTAGCAAAACAGTCATCGACTACATGACCATTCTTTTTACAGAATGAACATGTTTTCACAGAAGATGACAGTGTCTCCGTTTCAGACGATCTTGACCCGGAGATGTTACCTAACCGAGTTCTTTTAGCGCTGATGCAGTTTATACGTTTATGCCCAAACTTTCCACAAAAATGACATTTAATATCACTAGCCCCTTTTTTAGTTTCATTATTCCGAACTGTGGATAAATTAGAACCAGAACGTGATCCATGAGAATTATCACGGGTAGACCGAAAATCATTTTTTGGTTTCACATACATCGATAAAAATTGTACCAAATCATTAGGTTGTAATTTGGCATTAGTGGCTGCGGCCTTAATATGAGGATCTGCTATACCCCTTATTACTATGGCAACAATTAGTTCTTCAGACAATCCCTTAACTAGTCCTAACCTTAATAATGAACGTCTAGCGTATTCGGCATAAGTAACATAACCTTTGGAATCTTTAGACATCACTTCGTAAAGAATGCTCGCGATATCGACGGTTCGCGGACACAACGTTTTAAATTCTCGTTTGAAATTTGTCCATGAACGATCGGTGCTAGACCACTCGTTAAGCCATAAACGCGCTTCTCCCTTCAAACAGTTCCCGATTCGCGAAAGACACTCGTTATCGTCCCATCCGTTAAGTTCTTTAGCCCTATCTACTTCCTCACACCAACCGTCGATATTGTGAACTTGAGGGTCAAAGTTAGAAATAAAATAATTATTAGACCTTACTTTAACTAGCGAAGTGATAGCCTCCACGATTCTGCCAGTTGTGTCGCTACCCGTAGAGATGCTTTCTCGCGATAATAAGGTAGATGCACGACCCGCGGTTGAGTCGTCATCACGTACATCATCAGTGGTTGCACCACCCGTTAGCGCAGGTTGTACCGGTTGCGGCGTATGCTCCAGGGATGTTGAAGCAACCTGTAAAGGTAGCCCGGACGGCTGCGGCGGCGGCGTAGCAAAACGTTCTTCAAGCGTATTCAACCTGGCAAGGATAGCATCTAGCACATCCTTGCTAGAGTCACGCTTGCGTTTACGAGAACGAGATTGTTGATCGGACATAATTCGACTTTTATACCACACAGAGTAAAAACAAAGGAAAACTACTTGCAAACGTTAAATTCAAATGAAAACACTTATTGTCTAAACTTTGATAAATTTGTCAGATGTACCAAAAGCGGGTAGGCCATAAGGCACTATCCCACTTCTGATCTTATAAACCAGAATTGAAATTTAAAATAAAAAATATGAACAGAAATTATATTAGGAATCTTTTACAAAAATTATGAACACTAATTTTATAATAATTATTGACACAAAAAAACTGTATTTCTTTAACACATCCGCGCAAGCCGACCGTCCGAGCAAAAAGTGACGCGTCGATGACGCTCCTTCCCATAGCTCGAAGTCTCAGCTCATCGGTGGCGTGATCGGTGACGTGATCGGTGGCCACGCCCTCTTCTTATTCATCCTCGTTCAACAATACATATACTACTGGAACTCACCCTCGCTTCGCTCGGGTTCATCCCTAGCTTGCTTCTCAATATAAACATTCATCCACATTTTCACTCCTTTAAGGGATGATTTTCGGGATAAAAAGTATCCTATGTCCTTTCCAGGGTCTCCAACTATCTTCTTACCAAATTTCATCTAAATCGGTTCAATAGATCCAGAGATTATCCCCTACAACCTCACAAGCTTTACCTCTTTATAATTTTAGTATAGGTAATGTTTATATATATAATGAAACTAGAGACATACATCTGTAATGCCTAAAAGCTTAATTGTGTTACTCCAGGTTATAATCTGTGTACTAAATTTCATCTAAATCCGTTCAGCCGTTATAGCAACATACACAACAAACATACGTACATACACACTTTCGCCTTTATAATAGTAAGCCGATATAATATATGTACTTATGTATTCATTTCTTGACAAACGCAAATTAAAAGATAAATAGAATCGTAGGTAATAAATATACCTTTGAGATTAACACACTGCACCATCTAGTTCCATGGTAAGCTACGAGGCTTGTGTTATGGATACCAGATAGTTGATACACTACCCATGTATAACTTTAAATACATACATATTACAAATATTAACACCCATGACTGGAGTACAAACATTCGTGCTCATCACACAAATAAATACCCTCAGCGGGACTCGAACCCGCATACGCTGGCACAGTAAGTAGGGTCACTACAAACTGAGCCAAACGAGTCGTCAACATAATACATAATGATGTAGTAAAATTTTATAACAATAACATCGACAAATTAAAGATCAAAGTTACAAGGATTTTTCTTTATGTTAACAAGGCGAAAACCTATAAACGATAGGCTTTGCAAGGTTTTAGCGGGAATTTCGTTTTAAATTGAATGACTAAAATAATTTCACTTGGGAATTCATACGAGTACGATATATGTGAAATCAGAAACGTTCTGATTATTTTTAAAAAGAGGCTATTAACGAGATAGCTAGAACTGTTTAAAATTTTTTAGGTTTAACGCATTGGAAATTTGGATAACTAGTGATTCACCATCGCTTCGCTCGGGTACGTTCCTTGGTGCCTTTAGTACTCGATACGAGACATAGAATTTTCTTTATATACATACTAGCATTGCCCGCGGCTCCACCCGCGCTCAGGTGACCAAAAACCAAATCCTTAGGTTTTACATATTAGTATACTCTTACATTGCAGTTTTTGTATTTTTTCTCAGAAATGAGATATTTTCCTGCGGTAAAAAGTATCATATATGTCTACCCGGATAACCAGCTATCATCATACTAAATTTCATCAAAATCCCTCCAGTGGTTTTTTGTCATGCGCTAACAGACAGACAGACAGACGAAAATTCTAAATACTATAGATTCGGCCTCTGCATCGATAATATTGTCTATTTCAATAAGATTTTCCAAAAAATATTTGACGTACAGATTCGACTTAGTTACAATTTTATTATATGTATAGATTACACTAGTCTCCATCCTCTCGCTTTGTTTCGGGTTCGTACCTAGACAAAAACAAATCTATCCCACGGGACTGTGCGTTTTCCAGTATAAAATCTAATGTAATGTAATCTATGTGCTATTCCAGACTATAATCTATCTCAGTGCCAAATTTCATCTAGATCCGCTTAGCCGTTTTGGCGTGATTGAGTAACAAACATTCATCCATCCTCACAAACTTTCACATTTATAATACATTTATAATTTATATATTAGTATGGAGCATGGATTAGTATGGATTATATTATATATAATATACTCGTATATTACTGAGGAACATCATGTGTTAGAAACACATATTATTAAGGGATTTTGGTTATAATTGAATAAGTAACATAATATGTTAAAAAAATTGTGTCACACAGTGTTATTGGATACGTATGTGTGTATCTTTGTTACTCCCTCACGCAGAACCGCCTGAACAGATTTGAATGAATTTTAATATACAGATATATTTTTTTTTCAATTCAATGTTCTAAGTCTCATCTGTTTTATATAAAATAAATGTTTTAAATAAAAATAAATAAAAAAACAATATTTTTATTACTTTTAAAGGCTAAGGGAAAAATTTCATCATTTTATTAATACGAGGTGAAAGCCTATAAAATTACCGGCTTTGTCTGCGAGCTTTTAGCGGGAATTTAATCTTAAATTGACTTGGAAAAATGAATCAATGCGTATAAAGTGGCTGAAACCTTGTTACATTGTACATTTATTATACGTATAATAACAATTTAACTGGTCGCTGTCTGTACATCAAAGATATTTAAGAAAAACGATTATTGGGGATTTTTATTAACGCAATAGAACACAACACAATGATATTTAGAATTCTTGTCTATTTGTCTGTGCGTTTGAGCGCGCTTATCTCAAAAACAACTTAACCGATTTGGGTGCGGTTTGCAGTAGTGTATTTTGATAAGCTTCATTTAACGTTTAGTATTTGTTTTATTTCAATCAGTTCATAAATAAAAAATAGGGATGAACTTGAGTGAAGCAAGGGTGAGTCGCGAGTTAAATAATATAACATTATAAAGTTGTTTACTGAAAGTGAGGTAAGTGTGGTACTTATTATATTTATAGCTTCACACTTGCCTCGGTGGTCTAGTAGTTAGCATGTATGGCTATACACCCAGAAGTCCTGGGTTCGAGATCCGGGTCGGGCCAAATTTATTTATTCAGTCTTTCTGTTTAGAAAGTCTTATGCCCGATTTCACCAACGTCACCTAAGTTTAAGGGATAACCTAAGCATGGTTAGGGGGCTGTTAGGGGACAGTTTCTGTTTCACCGACAGTTAGGGGTCACCTAAATATTAAAAGGCCCCCTAAATTTAGGTCCTCGAAATATGGGCTTCAAGACGATCGTAAAACGAAATTTAATTTAGGGGCTAGTTTAGGGGACTTTTAAGCTAGGGATCCCATACGTAGGGTCCTTATGGGTTGTTGGTGAAATCGGGCATTAATAACGAAAAACCCATTGGTCCTGCGCCTAATCTCTCATTGGCCGTGTCGAATTTTTGTCCAACCGTATTAAGAGAGTGACAGGAATAGAGAGTGATGCCTGCTCGTACACTTGTGCGCTATAATATCTCCTGCGCAGTTGGCTAGCCTTGGTGAGATTGACCACCGTGGCTGACATCGGTAAGGGGGACCTCATATAGCTTTACACTTTTTAGAGTTTCGTAGCCAAATAGCTAAAATGGAACCTATATTTTCATAATGTGAAGACAATAGCTGCAGATATAAAGTCTAAAACACTTTGTCCACACACTGTCAAAAGGATTACCATAAATATAAATATATTTACCTAAATCAGGAATTGAACTCATTGTCAGTGCACGATACAGTGCCAATAAGTCAGTCTCACTACCGACTTCTTTGTCATATAATTAATTATACATATATAAACGTGAAAAACAACAATGTTAAAAATAAGTTATCTTATTGTAATTATTTGTTCTTGTTTACAAGAAACGCACATTTTTATTATTATTACATCAAATATTACTACATTTAAAATTATTATTTAATACAGCATCGGACTGTGATCTCAATTTTGGATACGCTTAATCAACCTTATCTAAATCCGACGATGTTATATCAAATTATTCATAGCTCGAGGATATTTTCTGTATATAAAGAAATAAACGGTCAAATGAATTGTATTATTTTGGCGAATGGCTCCAAGTTTTCTTTATCTTTTCTCGTACGGTATCATTAATTCGATATACATTGATTTTTTTATAGTATGTTCTCCCAACATTAGAAAGATAATCCCGCAATGTACGCAATATATTATATAGTATCAGTGTAGGCGAGTCCATCGAGGGTGTAGAGTGTGGGTCGGTCAAGATAAGACGAGTGAATTGTGACAAAACAGCCGTCCGTGTTTACGGTGGCCGCACGCTTCCCTCAATCGCCCTCGAGGCGGGCCCTCTCACGATCATTTATGGTATAGTTTTATTCCCAGCAAGATTGCTTCGCTCGTTAATCTTGCTTTTAGTAGGGTCAAGAAATTAGTGATGTACTTACTTTATGATAAAATGTGTATATGTGGATACAAGTCTTGTGAGTATAGCAGATAGGTTATATGACTTAGGATGTTCTGGGTTCGAGTTTTGAGGCGGAAAAAACTTTTTTTTTTTTTAGGTTTGCCTGATAAAATATAAAAATGCAAAAAAAGTACACGTATATGAGGAAACCTGCATGTCTGAGAGAATTCAGCAAGTTTTCGAAAGACAAATCCGCTAATCCGTACTTGGCTAGCGTGGTGGAATGGCAGATCGCCCTCGTTTTGAAGGGAGGCCCGTGCTCAGCAGATGGATATTAAGATGGTGTCAATGTCTAAGGTAATTATAAAAGATTTTTTAACTTAGAAAAAATAAACAGTTTGGGCAGAGTAAGATAGGATCAATATGAACGACTTGTAGGATTTCACAGCTTTCATTAATTGTTTGATACAGTGTTTGTTCCAGAGATTTTTCATTTTATCCTTACCACAGACCATGTCGCTTAGTTCGATAAAATAGTGAAGGTGCATTTTACTGTATTTTTAGTTGGTTCAATTACCTGTACAGGAACGTTTTTTTTATAAAAGAGAAAGTTAGCTACATTATAATTACATACGACGTAAACAAAAGAATAATGGAAAGATATTTAATTTTTTTCGTGTCTAAAAATATTTTATTCAGTCTACCTCCAGGCTGTCAAGAAAATTAGAGATGGATTTTGTTATTCAGAAGAATACCATGAATTAAAACGATTCTTACTAACTTAATGATCTACAATGTGTTTCTTTGTCGTAATTTTACGTAGGTAGCATAGGATTTATTGTGCTCAGACGTGATTTTTTACGCAGAAATTGTTTATAACTAATATAGGATATTTTTCTCCCACACTATACAAGGAATATTGCAGTAATGTACTGTAGTAATAATGTTCTGATTTTATCAATTTTGGCCACAGCATCCAGCCTGTATCATAAGACTGTTTCATCATCTACATTTTAAAATTTAAGATATTGTGTTTTCGTTTATTTAAACGCACTAACCCTTCAAACTAAGCGTTGCATTTTATAATTATACTTGCTATTATTCTAATAGCCTTTTCATTGAGGAATTTTGTTGATTTTAGGTATGATGTCCTTCTGGGCGATATTGGCCACGGTGGTCAGTCTTACTGATACTAGCTAACTGAGCAGGATATATTATATTGCACAAGGGCACTCTCTATTCCTTTTACTGTCAAATTCCGATGAGACGATATTTCGAAACGGCTGTTAAGAGGACAGGCTTAGGACCAACGGCTTTTAGTGTTCTCTGTACAGGAGTGAAATACCATAAACTTCCGAACTCCGGGCTCTTACTAGAAATTTCATAAGAGTGCAATGTTCGGGTTGTTGGTGGAGAGATTAAAACATCTTTACTAGTCGAAGTCCATTTATTGAGTAATCAAAAAAGATAGAAAGAGAGAAAGAAGAAAACTCTAAAGAGTTTTTTTTGTTTCTTTAAGTATTTTTGTATAGTATGCTTAGAAGTAAAATGTATGTATTGCAACATGACCTAATTATACTTCCGCTAGGTATTTGCGTATAATTTTAACTCATGTATACTACAAGAGAAAGGCTCAATAATCTTGGCCCGAACATGAAGACTTGAACTCAGGACCTCTGGATATGCTGCCGTACATGGTAGCTACTACACCACCGATGCAGCTTAACTGCCCTATTTTAAGCTTAATTAAAGTGTACAGTATTTCAGAAATTTTAGAATATCTAATTCAACATTATATTTTATTTATTTAATTTATTATTATACTAGGGACTTATTCTCGCTTCGCTCGGGTGCATTCCTAGGTATGTTTTAATTATTTTTAGTGGAACCCTAATTCTTTTTCTAAAATAAAAGAAGCCTTAGTTACTCCTTATAACATCAGCTATCTATCAGTGACAGTCCCGTTAAAATCAGTTCAGCCGTTTCGGAGATTAGCCAGAACAAACAGACAGACAGAATAATACTTTTTAAATGGTGATTTTCTCAGTAACGTATATAATTTAATATGAATTTAGTAAAAAGCTGTTATTTTTATATTACAAACAGACACTTCAATTTTATTTTTCTATACAGATTACTTTGTATGAGCCGACAAAATGTAGGATGTAGTTTAACTCTTCCATAAAACATACCTTAAAAAAGCCTTCGCTTAATCATAATTACGAGGCATTTAAAATGTGCCAGTTAGCATTATTTTTTATCTGTAAAATCCCTGCGCTACGCGAGATAAAGTAACAGGAAGCGAAAGTTGGCCAATGCCAAGTGACAGTTACGTAAAACCTCTGTTAAACAAATCCGAGTTATATAAAGATTACAAAAGTATCCAATAATATTCGTTAAGTGTTGATTCAGCTTTGTTAACTTTTGGTTTTTTTGCCAACTTCAATAAAGGACTATTTCATTTTGGTGTGATTTTGTTTGTATGTATTTATGTTACGCGATATCTTTGCCAATATTGATATAAATTGATTTCTTGCTTTTCTAATTAGTTATTTTTTTAATGGAGGGTAGTTCCATATAATATTCGGATTCTGCTAATAACTTTTGTGGGCCACTGAAGAAAAGAATTCGACTTATATGGTACAAGTTGCAAACAACTTGTTCCTTTTATACTATATAATTTAAAAAATAAAAGTATTTATTAGTAGGGACCCCGATCTGTGTGGTGGACCTCTCACTCTTTTTTCAAGCGAAATTATTATATTATTTTTTAAACAACAAAACATATTAACAAACACGACACGAGGAGGGGAGTACTTGTGCTTAAAAAAAACAATAAAAAAAAATATTTAATTAAAGATAGCCTGGAGCAAATTATTGGTGACAACCTCTCATGGATCGTGTTTGTTAATATGTTTTATGGTTTAAAAAATATATTTCGCTTGGAAAAATAGTAAGCGGCCACCACATAGATCGGGATGTTAGAGTATAAATTTGTGAAACTAATGCCCGATTTCACCTACGTCACCTAAGTTTAAGGGATCCCCTAAGCATGGTTAGGGGGCTGTTAGGGGACAGTTTCTGTTTCACCGACAGTTAGGGGTCACCTAAATATTAAGAGGCCCTCTAAATTAGGTGCTCGAAATATGGGCTTAAAAACTATCGTAAAACGAAATTTAATTTAAGGGCTACTTTAGGGGACTTTTAAGCTAGGGATCCCATACGTAGGTGGTAGCTTATGGGTTGTTGGTGAAATCGGGTATAAGCGATTTAATATAGAAAAGAAGCGTTTTAATAAGAAAAATAAATTTATTATTTTTTCTTGAAAACTGAGTTGTCAACAATATCTCGATAATAAAGCAAGAGAACGTAAGAAGAGAAAGTAGATAACATTTCAACTCTTAAAATAGTTTTTAGCAAAGTCATTTCAATTTGATAACACGTTTGGCTCAGTTTGTAGTGACCCTAATGGCTATGCATGCGTTCGAGTCCCGCTAGGGGCATTTATTTGTGTGATGAGCACGAACGTTTGGACTCCAGTTATGGGTGTTTATATTTATAATATGTATGTATTTAAATTTATAAATGTAAGTGTATCAATTATCTGGTATCCATAGCACAGGCCTCGTAGTTTACCATTGAACTAGATGGTTTTGGGAATTATAATAAATATAATAATAAATTTTGCGAATTATAATAAATAATCCTAATAATATAAATATGTTGGGACATCAACACAGATTTGTGTCAATGCCCCAACATATTTATTATTATTATTATTATTATTTATTATAATTCATTGCTAAGAGATAAAGCGAGATGAATAAATCGTTATGTTTCAACGAAATGGTTACTAAAAGTAAGTGCTTTAATTACACAGCTAATAGGTATTCATAGTTGATGATACGAGACGAAGAAAATGTCAAAGGGGAAGTTTCTAATTGACGAAAGCTTAACTAGTGTTAGACTAATTACCTATAGTTAGAACTTTCAGGCTTTTTTAATTAACTAATAAAGCAATTTTATTGGATAATATATGTAGAAAATATCTATATGGATTTCGGTAAATATATTATAATAATAAGAAATATTATAAAGTTTTTTATTGACCGAGTCTTAAAAAGGAGGATGTAATCAAATAAACATAATCAATTGAAACGATTTTCATAATTTTTCTTTTGATAAATAGGGGCAAAGGTTGGCGTATATGTATTTCTAAATAAATTATACTCTGTAATTCTTTTAAAGCGTCAATGTTTTAAAGTGAGTGTACTTTTCTAGTTTGAAATTATTTAATTTCTGCTCATATGATCATAGCTCAAAATTTCTTTCTATATATTTTGCATTATCTTTAAATAGACATGTTTTATATAAATTAAATTAAATGAAGAATATCAATATTAATATAATAAAAATATTAGGTACTACCGACTCTCCCTCGCTTCGCTCGGGTTCGTCCCAAGGTTTTTTTTTGAGCAGAACCCTAATTCTTTTACTGAAATAAAAGTAGACTACCCCTTATTACATCAATTAGTGTCAGTGAAAGTCGCGTAAAAATCGGCCCAGCCGTTTCGGAGATTAGGCGGAACAAACAAACAGACAGACCGACAAAAATTTTAAAAATTGTGTTTTTCTTATAAATACCGTATATTTTTCCATATGCATTTAGTAAAAAGCTGTTATTTTGACCTTACACACAAACACATTTTATTTTTCTGTATAGACTAGCGACTTACCTTTATTTTGCTCGGGTGCGTCTCTATCTGCCAAACAGTGACCTATGTGTCATCAGGTAGCTATCTGTGCTCTAAATTTCATCCAAATCCGTCCAGCCGTTTCAGCCATAAAGAGTAAAAAAACATACACACATACAAACTTTCTCATCTACAACAGCAGATCTAAATAGGTATCAATGCTTCTAAACAAATATAGTGACGGCTATAAGCTTATAAGACAAATCACTTAGAACCGAATATAAATTAGATCTTCCAAATGAGCTTTCAATCACAATTAATAACTATCTATCTGTGGTACTAATGATTTTCAAGATACTTATTGCATCGATCTCGAGATAAATGAGTCGATATATCATTGTCAATTGTCATTATAACGTAAGTTTATGTAATGTAGGTACTTCAAGGCTTAGGTTCGATTAATGCAAATTAAGAAATACCAAAGTACATATTAGTTGATCCCTGTAATATTTACGTGTGAATCATTTTGACTACACGTTTGGCTCAGTTTGTTTGACCTTACTTGCTGTGCCAGCGGTCGCGGGTTCGGGTCCCGCTGGGGACATTCATTTTTGTGATTTGTACGAATGTTTGTACTCCAGTCATGGGTGTTTATATTTATAATATGTATGTATTTAAAGTTATATATGTGTAGTGTATCAACTATCTGGTATCCATAACACAAGCCTCGTAGCTTACCATGGAACTAGATGGCGCTGTGTGGTAATGTCCCAACACATTTATATTTATTTTAACATTATTACTACGTGTTAATATGGCGAAAGAAAACATCATGGAATCCTGCATGTCTCAAAAAGAACTACTGGTTTACGAACCACGTGTGTAGTCCACAGCCCGGACTTGGCTAAGGGGGAAGCTATGATTTACGCTAGCATTATTATTATTATATTTATTTAAAAGCACGAAAAACAGTCGGTCCTGAGGTATAATTCTCATTGGTCGTGTCGAAGTATCGTGCTATCGGACTTTGTAAGTAAAAGAATTAGATAACACACTTGTGTCTGCGCGTTCACTTGAGCACATATCTCCTGGCAATCGGGTTAGCTCAGTGAGATTGGCCGATATGGCCAAAATCAGTGAGAAGGACATCATCTGTATGATTTCATAAATAGGATAGGAACAAGGATTTCTTTACCTATAATTATACTGCTTTGACTGTTATTATTATAAATATTTCAATTTAAAAAAAAAACTTACTATTTACTAATATTATTCAGTGTTGCTATTATTATATTATGTATAACCATAAAGAATATTAAAGATTTTTTTTAAATTATTATTAATTATTTATTAATTTTTTAAAATTTTTAATTTCTTTATGGTTATACATAATATAATAATAGCAACACTATATAGTGCTTGCAAATGTAGATGGTTGGTGATCTTGATGATAATAACAATAAACACTGTATAGGTTTACAGTTCACAATATATAATATACTAGCATTGCCCGCGGCTCCGCCCGCGTTCAGATGACCAGAAACCAAATTCTTCTGTGTTATATGTATATTAGTATACTCTTACATTGCAGTTTTTTCATTTATTCTCAGAAATGAGACATTTCCCCGCGGTAAAAAGTATCCTATATGTTGACTCGGACAACCAGATATCATCATACCAAATTTCATCAAAATCCCTCCAGTGGTTTTTCCGTGATGCGGTAACAGACAGACAGCCATACAGACGAAAATTCTAAAAACTATAGATTCGGCCTCTGCATCGATAATAATGTCTATTTCAATAAGATTTTCCAAAAAATATTTAATGTACAGATTCGGCTTAGTTACAATTTCATTAGATGTATAGATATTCGTAGAACGTACATAAATGCATTGAAAACTATGTATGTGAAAATTTATATTGGGCAAGCTCGCCCAGATCTTCGTCATACAGCTAATTGCATGCTCGAGACCGATACCCTTGTGTGGCTTTGTAACTGCAAATTGAGTTTACATGCTGTATCGATAGCTGCAGCGACGCTGTGACCTGGTTTTACTTGGAAATTTTAATTTGCCATAATTTAGTGCTTAGATGTTATAATTTATATTATAACTTGTTTAAGCACGTTACTTAGCTTGAGTTTGTAAATGTGTTAATTGAGTATTTGACTTAAGCTATTAGAGCAAGAGGACGTAACAGAAATACATCAGCATGTTCAAAATAAAAATCATGTTTCTAATATTTTTGTGGGATTTAAAAAGTATTTTCTAGACAGACAGAGATTTTCATTTTTCTAAGGTGTAAATTTCGTGTTTCCATAAATTTATCATTATATATTTTTTTTCTACCACCCTTTAAATGTATTTTTCGGTAATATTCTATAATTATTTTAATTTTATATGTATGTTACGTGCTTTAAATGAATGTACATAAATTTAAGTGCTTTGGATGTTACATCTTCTCTCTGTAGAAGCAGTTTAATTGTAGTACAAATAATTTACGCGTTCGCTAGCGAGTATCGATCATGTCAACTGGAGATAGGAACTGGAAATCGTTCAAGCGTCAATCCACCATCAACGTAATTGCGTGTCGATCCTATTAGCTGGGGCAGGTGTATCATACTCCCTCAGTAATTGCTGTTAACCTGAATAAGTGACGCGTTTTAGTACTGTTATGTTCAAATGTTTAGTTAAGGAAGTTCTCTATGACAAGCCTTCGCCTGTGACTTCTTCTTGTATTTCTGTATATCACAGTCAGTCTGATACCACTAAGTGTAATAAGTAAATATATATGTTGGGACATTAACACACAGCGCCATCTACTTCCATAGTAAGCTACGCGGCTTGTGTTATGAATACCAGATAGTTGATACACTACACATATAGAATTTTTAAATACATACATATTATAATATAAACACCCATAACTGGGGTACAAACATTCGTGCTCATCACACAAATGAATGCGCCCAGCGGGACTCAAACCCGCGATCGCTGGCACTGCAAGTAGGGTCACTACAAATTGAGCCAAACGTGTCGTCAAAGTGTAATGACTTCAGAGTAATAATAAAGTTCTTCTTTGCTATATGTGTGAATTTTATTATATATGTAGGTAGATGATTCTACAATGTTAGGATAATGACGTGCTACGAGTAGTCTACGAAGCTACACGTGCTACGAAAAGTCTAAAAATGAGAAATGTTAATATAGTTTATTTTATGGTATTTTTTTGTGTCCTCATTTTAGAATATTATTGTTATATAGGTAATTAGAAGCTAAGACAGTGGTAGCCTTGTAGTAACGCGCTCGCTTGGGAAACCGAATGAAGCGGGTTCTAATCCCGGGTCTCGCACCTCTGATAGTTTTATGTGCGAATAATTTCTAACATGATTACCACTTGTCTTAAGGTGAAGTAAAACATCGTGGGTTTATTATCTGCATGTCTGAGAGAACCTAGCAATTTTTAGTAAGATAGAAAAGACATGCAAACTTCATTAATACGAACTTGGCCAGCGTAATATACTATAGCCTGATTCGCCTCATATTAAAGTAGGTCCCGTGCCCAGCAGTGGAAGGTTCGAAAGGGCTGAATACAATCAGGAACTCATATTTACGTAATTACGCCACTTATTCAAAATTTTCTTTTTATATAAAACCTTACCGCCTCTACCCAAAAAATCAGCATTGCCATTCAAGCAAGGAAAGTAGTAGTAAGTATTCTTACCAAAATTTCACGCTAACATACTATACGATAGTACAATAACAATTATTAAGAGTACATAATAACAGTTTATAATTTTGTTATAAAAGCTTTTAGAGCTTTAATTATAAATATACATAACTCAATTTTAATATGAATTGGTAGAATAAAATTAATATAACTATAAATAAAGTTTGCTTAGGTTTAAAAATAAATAAAATTTGATAAATGTAAAATAATGGTCTTTCCAACAATTAAATGCTTGTATAATTTTCCTAAGTTAGCTTTAAAAGCTTAACAAATAATATAATTTTAGTCACTTAAAAACGTTACCGATCAGAATGGTATTAGAATGAAGTGCATTATACTCGTATCTACAGTACCTTAAGAATTTTTAAACTGTGAAGACTTACTGTACGTAAAGTTTTATTTCTTTTTGTTTTGTTTATATGTAACTAAATACTGTTTGTCTTCCAAATAAACAAATAAATAAAGCAATATGCAATGGTAAGTAAGTGAATGTTAAAAAAATATTTTTAGCTAAAACTACTTTTTTATTTGCAGCTAAAATTTACCTTCGAAACTCGCGACAAGCGAAAACATGGACGGTTAGGTCAGGTGCGCGTCAAAGCTTTTAAAACGTTTGACTGGAATACGATGAAATACGGAAATAGTAGAAACTAAGCGCGCTTACATTCGATTTTGAAATGTTTTATATCAAGAGAAGACACGTTTGGCTCAGTTTGTAGTGACCCTACTTGCTGTGCCAGCGGTTGCGGGTTCCAGTCCCGTTGGGGGTATTCATTTGTGTAATGAGCTCGAATGTTTGTTCTCCAGTCATGGGTGTTTATATTTACACCATATATGTTTGTTCTCCAGTCATGGGTGTTTATATTTATACCATATATGTATTTAAAGTTATATATGTGTTATGTACCAACTATCTGGTATCTATAACACCAACCTCGCAGCTTACAATAGAACTATATGGTGCTGTGTGATAATGTCCCAAAAATTTTTTATATTTCTTTATATAAGAGAATAAAAATTTGACTGAGAAAGCCTCCGGGAGAGGCTATATAGATATATTTTAGATTAACATGATCATACGGTTAGTTAGCAACTTATCGATCCATCAATTAGAATTGTCAAATTAATAAATACTGGTATTAATGTCTGTCTATTCATTTATTATATTCTTCGTAGGAAGTCTTACTTTACCAATGTTTATACGTACAGTCTTTTAGACCGACAGAAAAACCTAATAACTATTATTATATAAAATCCGTTTATTAAAAAAACTCCCGGTAGGTGTTGACAATAATTTATTGTTTACAATCAAAATGATTCACACAATGCAATATCTTGGGGTAAACTGTGCTTGACATAATCCAGACAAAGAGTGACCCACACTGGCGACATCATGGCTTTTTATAATTCTTAATTTTTACCAAAACAGCAACTACAGTGTCATAGTTTTTACAAAATCCAATTGCAAGACATATTAAAATATGAAATTAATTTAAGCTAAAAAATACTTGTCACAACATAGTTCTCGAACCTAAAACCTCCGGATTCGTAGATGACGAAAATACAATCTGTACTTGTGCACAAATGTTGTGAGTAGATGTTGGTTGGAAGAAATAAATTACTATTTAACACCTCCAGGTAAATTTCTAAGAAATTAATTAAATTTCTAAGAAATCTATTGTTAACTGTAACGCCGGCGTGTCCGCGGTCGTGGAGGGAATATTAATATAATTATAATTAGATATAGTATTCGCCTACTGGTCGAAATCACTATCATTATTGAGGAAAGTATATATGAACAGAATTTACCTTATTTATATAAAAAAGAACTATTTCCAGTTTTTTATTGATCGTCTATATCTCGCCAATAGCTACTAAATAAAAAAAAAGAAAGTGTTATCAAACAGAAGAGAAAAGGAGAGAAGGTACTGAAGTGTTTTGTCTTTGTTTATTTATTTATAGACTAGCGACTTACCCTCGCTTCACTCGGGTGCGTCCCGGTACGTTTTTTCTTGAGTGAAACCCTAATTTTTTATCTAAAATAAAAGTAGCCTAAGTTACTCCTTATAACAAATTCCTTATTATCTACAAATGAAAGTCCCATCAAAATCAGTTCATCAATTTCCGAGATTAGCCGAAACAAACAGACAGACAGACAAAATTAAAAAAATGTGTTTACCTTATAAGTACTGTATAATTTGTATGTATTTATTAAAAAGCTGTTATTTTGACATTACAAACGGACAATTCAATTTTATTTATCTGTATAGAATTTAATTTGTTGGTAAAATTTCTAAATAGTAGGTACTCTTGTATACCTTATACAAGGGTCTTTGCAAAAGCAACTTTTACTCAGTCGTCTAGAATATTAGATTAGTGTAATATAATTTAAATGTTCACGTTTGGATGATTTAAGAGCTTACTTTATAATTTGTGTAACGTGAAACGGAATTTATTGGGAACATAAAAAGGGTTTAGCAAATTGTTTTGATAAATGTACAGCGAATTCCAAACTCTACGTTTCTTATTGTTAATAAGATTTGGGTTTTATTTCGATAAATATTATGGAAACAGGAGCAAATCTATACGTATAATAAAATTCTGAGTCGCATCTGTATATTAAATATTTTTTGGAAAATCTTATTGAAATAGTCATTAGTATTGATTCGACTGAATCGATCGGGTTGAATCTTTAGTTTTTAGATTTTTTGTCTGTCTGTCTTGGAACGCATGACAAGAAAACCACTGGACAGATTTTAATGAAATTTGGTATGATGATAGCTATATAGGTTAATATATAGAATATTTTTTACTGCGGGAAAATATCTCATCTCTGACATATCTATACTAACCGTTAAAACGTAGAGACGAACGTGAGCGGAGCGAGAGTAAATCGCGATTCTTAAATAATTTAAAACTACTCCGTAGTATGGTGGCAAATTTTTTTTTGTTAAATTATCCTAACGTTAGTGCTATATTTTTACTGAAATTTATACAAAATCGACTTTAGAATGACTTATTCTATTAAATATCAATTAAAAATGAATAAAGATACCATGTAATGTGTATCATAAACACAAAGACAAACACACAATCTAAGTCATTGTTATAAACCTTTATTGAAATAATAATCTGAATATATCCATATCCAGTTTGGATAGATAGAATTTGGTGATAGCTAGCGTATCGTGGAAACGCCACTCAGCTACCATTGTTTTAAATGTGGTGGAAAGTAAAGAACCGTGTTGGGATATTTCACTGTTTGTTTACTTTCAGTTTCCCAGTTTCCCACCCGTATTGTATCTTGTGTAAATTTTAAGTTATATACATAAACTACCTGTGCCCCGCGATTTCACCCGCGTTAAATTTGTTTCATTATAAACATCATTTTTACAATAATATATGGAAGTCTGCCTGATTTGTTGACATTTACGATTACTGCTCCGCTCCCTTGGGTAGTAGCATGATGATATATAGCCTATAGCCTCCCTCACTAAACGGTCTATATAATGCAAAAAAAATTAAATCGGATTAGTAGTTCCTGAAATGAGCTCGTTCAAACAAACAAACAAACTCTCTCTTTAAAGTATTATAGTATAGATGAATACTGAATTTCTTATATATTATGAGTTTTTTATTATTAAAAACCCATTTCCCAATGCTCTGCTCGCGTAGTATATATTGTATATAACATCGGTTCTGCAGTTTAAGCGTGAAGAAGTTACACATACATATAATAGTATAGTAATATGTATGGAAAGTAGTAATAGTGACCTAGCTTCACGCTATTTCGAAGATTATTCGAAATATCAAAGATTATAGCGTGAAACGTGAAATACGCCTTATCTTTGAAAATGTTAATAATATTTTGTAAGAGCTTGTTTGAGATGTTAGCTGCGTAGTTCCATAGATTAAATTATCATTAATCAAACGGTGAATACAGGCCATTGTTATTTATTATCAACCAGGCGTTTAATATACCAAAACTGATTTTATTCGTCGATAAAACGTATTCTAGATATATCATGACTATATACAAGAAATGTCTCGTATATTGGTGCTGTACCTAGTATATTGGTGCGGTACCTTTTTTAGATTATTATTTCGCGGATTTATTATTTTACATTTACTTATTATAGACAGTCTGTAACAAGTAAATAATGCCTTTGAGACGTCTAAAATTTTAGTCTCTCCCGTGACCATGATTGTTGAAAAGCATTCGAAACGTCGGGAACCAAAAATCAAAATGAATGCGCGAAATAATCCAAAAAATGTCAAATATTCGCTTAAATATAAGAAAGTATTAAATTGAAGCGAATTTAAATCCCGGATCTTGCATGATATTTTCATGTGTGAATCATATTTAATAATATGATTACTACTTGTCTTACGGTGAGGGAAAACATCGTGGGTTTATTATCTGCATGTCTGAGAGAACATAGCAAATATTATTGGTAGCCTGTTATTTAGGAATACCATATGAGATGAATGCTAATTTACTGTTGTTAATCTTCGTTTATTATTTTAGGAAAACACCGTCTATTATTTTAATCAACACACTTTTTAATCTCTTCAACATTACACATAACAGATATGGACAATAGAGACTAAACCACAGATAATATAACTAACAACATGTACACAGATAATAGACTAAATTTAAACATTTAACAGCAAATTTTCGAAAGACATGTGGAGTTCGCCGTTACGCACTAGAATAGCGTGGTGGATGGCTTGATCCTCCTCGCATTGAAGAGAGGCTAGTGTCCAGCAGTGGAATGGTAAAAAGGGCTGAATAAATACATACATTTATTGGTGTCGTGAAGTGTAATAGATATAGAGCGTATTCTTAGAAATAGGGTTCCGTTGGCACCTTTCAGGTACGAAACTCAAATAAAAAAATATTATGGTCGAAATCCAACCACTGGGTCAGCATTAGTACAAATAAATAAGAATTATAATATTATTGGTGAATTATTGGTGGTATCGCTTCATTGAGCGCTCAGGAGCGGAAACGATACGTCAACGTTATGTATGTTCATGCTGTAGGACAATTATTGTGAACTATAAATTATTATCATTACATTTTCTTAGTTACGATGTCCTCGTCTGATGACAGTACTTTTATGTGCTTGAGACATGCCACCTTTTGATACGTTTAAATAGCAGCTTGGTTTAACTATTTTATTATGGGACCCCTATGCTAGATTATACAGCAATCTATAATAAGCCCAGTTTACGGTCTATTTGTGGGCTAAGATTCATTTAAATGTGCTCAGCATTTTATTTGTCATTGAGTCAGTTATATCCAAATATTCATCTTCACAATATAGTTAAAGATAAACTATGTACATAGGACCTTATATGTAAAGGCCTCACGGTGTTTGCTTATTAATTAATTTATAATTTTCTTTAAATTAATGTTAATATTTAAACGAGCAATTCTTGTTTATTTATTTATTTATACCGGCGATTTCGGAAACAGCTCTAACGACTTCGCTGAAATATGGTATGTTGGGATTTTCGGGGGCGAAAAATCGATCTGGATTAGCCTACTGTCTGGGAACGCGTGTTTTCGAGTTTTCATGAAGTTTCTTTCGCATTATTCCACGCAAAATATGGTCGCTACCTTCGCACGTCTGGTGCGAAGTGTGTGTAATAAGTGTTGTGGTCAAGCAGCTAAGACGTAAGATTGACAATCACACGTATCCATCCGAGTTCGAATCTCGATCGGATACGAAGTTTTCACTTTTATTTTTTTTGTTTAAATTTTAATAATCCTTTTTTCTATACAGATAAATAAAATTGGAGTGTCTGTTTGTTATGTCAAAATGACAGCGATTTACTAAATGCATATGAAATTATATACGGTATTTATAAGAAAACCCCATTTTTTTAAATTTTTGTCTGTCTGTCTGTTTGTTCCGGACAATCTCTGAAACTGTTGAACTTATTTTGACGGGACTTTCACTAGAAGATAGCTGATGTTATAAGGACTAACATAGGCGACTTTTATTTTAGAAAAAGAATTAGTTCCGGGCAAAAAATTAAAACGTACCTAGAGACGAACCCGAGCGAAACGAGGGTGAGTCGCTAGTTTACTGTATATGTTATGCTTTAATGGCAAACCTAAATGAATATCTAAAAGAGTTCCACCTCTTATGGTGGAATAATTTAAAGAAACTATCAAGTCGTTTTAATTGAAAACGATATTATTAAAAAATACTACTGCATTTACACTAAATGGATATTTATTGTTGAATTTAAAAAAAAAAACAGGAAATTATTCTAAAAATCGGCTTACTTAGGGAAAAATACTTTCCGTAATCTTCGAACTCAGCTAAAAATCTCAAAACATTTAGTGACCGACAAAGCTATTACTTATTTTTATTAGTACAAGAACATCTAAACTTCAACCTTATCTTTTAACAGATTGCATTACCGCGATTAATGTTCGCAATTTGGCCACAGCTTATTAAGCTCAGTATAAACTGGCACACAATGCTGTGACGGATTGACTCATCTAACGTCTAGGGACTGAGTAATTAAACCGGCTACTTAGTCTACGACGAAAGAAATTGAGGTTACATTTATCCGTTATTTAGTGGCAATAGTAAAATTTTAAGTGCATTGGATATCTTGATTGCATTTCCGGATATGAAAAACAGCTAGTTTTTTGCATTTTGAGTGTGTAAGATTTGTTATTTTAGGTTTTTTAAAGTCTTTTAACCTATCCTATGATTAAAAAATAAAGATTCCGAAGAATTGAGAACCTCCTCCTTTTTGGAAGTCAGTTAATTAACCTATCTTTTCGTATTTTTTGGTTTCAAAAATCATAATAAATCCGCGAAAAATTCCGAAAAGGTAGTAGTTTTATTAAAAAAGTCAAATATTCGCGTAAATCTAAGAAAGAACGTAAGTTGCTTGTATTATATCAGAGGATTATATATTACTAGCGGTTCGCTCGCGCTTAAACTGCAAAAAAATCTCTAGAAAGGTAGTTTCGTACAAATTTCATCCCCTATTTTACCCCTTTATAAGATGAATTTTGAAAAATGCTAATACACATATTTAAGAGCATTAATATCAAGTTTCAAGTAATTCTGATCATCATCAAATATTTTTTTGGATTGTATTATAACGTGTTTTCCCGTGGAAGTTAGATGATCTCCTGCTGTAAAAAGTCACTCTTCAGCCCTCCAACTATCTCCACACAAAAAATCACGCCAATCCGTCACTCCATTTCGACGTGAAAGAAGGACAAACAAACAAACACACTTTCACATTTATAATATTAGTATGGATATCGAGGACCATTTACGCTAAAGTTTGATCACAATTAGATGAACGGTAAGGTGTTTTTAAAAAACAAAATACAAACATTCGTTTTTATATAATTTTATATATCGCACATTTTTTATAGGTATGCAAAATATATAAATTAAGCTACTACAAAAGTTTTATACCAGAATACAATATATGAATATAATTTTAAAACAAAAATATAAAATAAACCGGTAGACAAAGAAAATATTTATCCGAAGACAACGAGATTGTACCTATTGTTGTAAATATAAGAAGCACGGCGAAAACTCGGTGAAACCAAACATGTGGAAATATTACTGATTCGAGTATAGCATTGCGCAGACACAAGACGCGAGTGACGTTTTAAAACACGCATTTTGTCCAAATTTTTCATGACGAATTTGCATAAATGTGTTTGAATTACGTAAATAAAGCACTCCATTGGTTAATTCAAGGCGCGTAATTCTGTTGGTATAACCCTCGTATAATTAAAACTAGACGAAAACTTGCTTCACTTTGTCCCTGGTTCCTTTGGAATTTAATTTTATATACATATAAGCAGCGCCACCTTCTGGCAAATTTTGTTACTAACATCAGCCTATATATTACTTTCAAGACATAGTCTGTCTTTGTGCTAAATTTGATCCAAATTCTTCCAGTCGTTTCAGCGGATACATAGCGGAGTAACAAATATATACACATATGTATATATAAACATTTGCATATATTGTAGTATGTAGTTTTAAGAAAAATCCAACAGTGTTAAATTGCATATCTGAACGGCCATCGTAAGGCTATTAACAGAGTTCATGTCTATCCAATAAAATTATGTATCTGAGACGTGAGAAAAACTACTTACATACGAGTATTTTACTTCCAGCGTCTCTAACAACCGAACTTTTATGAAATATATCACTACATATTATAAAATAAAAACCTCCGCCGCGTCTGTCTGTCTGTTTGCGATAAAATTAAAAACTACTGCACCGATTTTCATTTTGTTTTCATCAAAGAATATTTGTTGGAGGTGTCGGAAAAAATAAGCCATCTGGGAGCTTTCAACGAAAACGCTGCCTAAATAAACCCTTTGAGATATAACAAAATAATGTTTTAATATAATGTTAAATATGTGTGAAAAATAATGTTTTAATGAATTGTGTATCTTATATAGGTCTACAGAAAAGTCCGCGATAGCATATGCCTATATCTTAGCGCCTCTGTGGTTAGCTTCCGGGAAATCAATTGTTAACTGACATGCCGGCGTATTCGCAACCCTACAAGCGTTGGATAACATACTATATTCATTTTAATTTAAAATGTACCTAGAGACGAACCCGGCGAAGCGAGGGTGAGTCGCTTATACCGATATAATAAAAAAGAGAATATGCTTGTGAGAGCTAAATCTATATTCAATTGAGCTTCTTTCTCAGCAACGTCCTTTGAAAATATTGTAATCTATACTAACAATATTTTAAAGAGGTAAAGTTTGTGAGCTTGTGGGTTTGTGACGTTGAAGGGGGTAATCTCTAGATCTACTGAACCGGTTAAGATAAAATTTGGTAAAAAGATTGTTTGAGACCCTGGGATTTGGGAAGGCTATAGGATACATCTTATCTCGCAAATCATCCCTTAAGAGGGTGAAAATAGGGATGAAACTTTGTATTGTTAAGCAAGCTAGGGACGAACCTGACCGATGCGAGGATGAGTTACTAGTATTCTAATATACCAACAACAAATATCACAAACAATATATACTTAAATAAAAAATATTTTCATCCTGCGACATTATTGTCGCAGGTCTGCGGATGATTACGAAATATGTTAGTATTTTGTTCATGACTGCCAGATATTAGCGCACGTACCGAATTCATGACTTGTGGTTTATTCCCAGCATTGTCCAAGTTTAAAATTATATTTAACTAATACAATTGTCTGTTGCATAATTAGTGGTAGAACTTTTGTTTAAATAACAAGATTTCATAAATATTTTCATATAAATATAAGAAAAAGAGTTTTTTATATTTAAACTACCCTAAGAGATGATTTTTGACCGACCACAAAGAAGGAAACAATACTCAATTTGCATGTACATACATATGTATGTTACGATATAATTGTGAACAGATTTCATGAAACTTTTTAATGAATACGTGATTTAAGGGAGATTTGCATGTAAATTTTAAGAAAATATATTAATAAATTAAAAATATTATACTCATCAAATAAAAGGTATTAATAATAAAGATATTATTATTAAGTTATAGAGATTAAATATATTAATTAATACTATTATACACTCATACAAGGTATTGCATCTGCCAAATCTTTGAATTTTCAAATATTTCTGCGGAGATACTTTACTTTTTCTGGGATGTAAGTATTGTACGTGTACGGTGTAACATATTTTTTATATATCCTATTATCTATCTCGTGGGAGACCTCATTTTATCATATATTTTTATTTAACAATTATAAAGGAACAAACAGCTGGACAAACATACTTTTTCCATTTTAATTACAATATTAACATCTTTATGCTTAATATTTTTAGCAAAAACAGACCAATAGCTTTGAAACTTTGAACCGATTTATCATGATTGGCCGTTTCCTGTAATTATACAAACAGAGCTTTATACATGAAAAAAGCTAATAAAATTAACGGAAATAAGTTAATGGAGAAGCTTACGCCACTTTTTTATAATTTAAGCTAGTTTTTTAAGTAATACTATAATCGCTTCAAATACACTTGGGTAAGAAAATAAAAATGCATTATTTATTGCTGTCAATTGGAAAAACACTTTATAACTATTCCTCTAATACTCAGGTGTATTTATTGCGATGGCATCCATTGGATGTTAGCTATAAATTCATCCAATAAAATATTTTATTCGCAACAAAATTCCACTATTTTAGGCTGGCTTTCTACTAAATTAGATCAGATATGCAGAGCTTCTTATGATAAATTAATACTAAGTTATTTATTCATATTTCTTTTACTAAAAAAGATATTTGAGCGAAACGTGATATGATGGAGATGACTGATATTGCAAATGAGAAAGATTCTTTAATAAACTATTTACTACAAAAAATAATGTATTCAGCCGTTCCGTTCCGTTTCCGTTGTTCCGTTTTTACCTTGTAGCTTTGGAGCCCTAAAAAGCGTTCTTACTGGAATCAATATCATAAATTATCATGAGATCACGAATTATAGGTCAATTAAATTGATTAATTATTTTTGTATATTGTTGTGATAATTCAAAGTAAATTAGCTCAATTTTTTCCTTAATGAACGAATTAAAATGTAACAAAAATTTGCCAAGTTGCGTAAATATACCTCCCTTACTTAAAATTATGCCATTCTTATATATTGGCTCCCATGAGCCAAGGATTTTTACAATATGTACATTATACATATAGCACTTTGACCCCATGGTCAAAGTGCTAAATACGTCTTAAAAGACAGAACTCTTTGTTTTATCGTCTCTATTGGTGGCAAGAGATCTGCCTGTTATATTTTCAACCCTAAAATTCTGAACCAATTTTGATGAATTTTGGTATACAGATTGATTGGACCTTGGACAAAAGCGTATGCTACTTTTTGTCACAAGGTGTGGGACTCACCGGCAAAACCAGTACTACCCATTAAAACCCAACGGAACCTCCGACTTAATGGGGCGTCGCAGTCAACCACGACGCGGCCCTTAGGCAGATCTGTCAATGCAGACCACAACAACCATGGGATTGCTCCAAGGTCCACTCTGCTATTAGAGAAATACCAGGAGCAACCTGCATAGCACACTGCCCACCAGGGTGGGCCGCCTACCAGTGCGTTTCTTAGCTTCGCGCCCGGTTAGATTGCCGAGCACTACAGAGACCACGACAAGGTGAACGCACGTTGAGGGGGACCTATTGACACACCTGCGCGAAGCGAGGGTAAGTCACTAGTATTACTTAATTATAAAAAAAAACAAAACGGTAAAACATCGTACTAAAATATTAAACTAGCAAGCAATTAAAAACGCTCAATAAACTCATTGGAGCACAAGCACGTACAGCACAATTTAAGAGCGCACTTCTGATCCTATATCCATGGTACTAGTGTCGAATGTAGTGGCAAGAATAATTGGCGTTGTATACCATTCAGACTGTACAACTTCAATGACGCGATATAAACCAACTCGGTTTCCATGGGCTTTAAAATTGTTTTGTTCACTTTAAAGTGAACTTAGTTGGCTTATTTTCTTTTAAAAATTCTATACTTTATTTCAAATGGTTTTTATCTAGTGATTTTTTTCTATATACTGAGAATATTTTACAACTACTATTTTTTATCACTCTCTAAATCATAAACCATATATATGTATTTATATTGAAAAAAGCCGTCAATCCACTACACCGCTTTTGCATATAAATAATAATGAGTAATCAACAAAATATCTCATTTAAATATTATTTATATTCAAAAATAAAATTTATTATATTTGTTTTCCTGCTCCCTTAGATTATAGTTTTGTCACAAACGTTGCTGTTTGTAGAAAACTAAGATTTTTATAATATATCTTTTAGTTTTCTGTCAGCGATATCGATTCATTATCGATTCATAGAACTTCAATTTATCTACCTAAAAGTTATACCTAATAACGAATTTGCTGTAATATGACATTTTATGTTAAGTGCCTTGTAAAAGCCTATTTGAAACAAAGTACATTTGAATTTTGTACCAGTACAGAAAGAGTAAGGAAAAAAATTTGCATGTTCGACGTCATGAACGAACCTATCATTCCGTTTGAGACTAACCTGAGAATTTAAATTGAGTTCTGTTTTAATCATTGTTTTTTACGGCATACACTATAGTTCGAAGCTTCATTGGAGGGTTATTCTAGAAAAAATATACTTCTAAGGATAGAAAAGGTAATGTTATCTTTTAACCATTTTTTGTTGTCTAATGAAATTTGGTGTAAACGTGTAATTTTAATTCATACTAATATTATAAATACCAAAGTAACTATCTGTCTGTCTGCTTGTTACCTTTTTACGCTTAATCCTCTGAACCGATATAAACGAAATTTGGTATGGAGATAGTTTGAGACCTTGGAAAGGACATAGGATAGATTTTTATTTCGGAAATTATTCCTTAGAGGGGTGAAAAGGGGGGTTAAAAGGGGGGTTTGTATTTAAAATCATTTCTCAAGTAATGGATATAAAATTAATCACATCTATGAATATATAGTTTAATCTATTCCACATTAAGCGTCAAAATATACCTGATGAGTCGGTAGTGATAATATAATCTTATGGTAGTCTGGAACTGAGCTGATGATGAAAACAAAAGGCAATCAACGGGTACTGAATCCTTTAACAGCTCACAGCACCTACCTCAGTTTGGATCCATATAATGCATCTTGATGAAAACTTTAGCCACGGTTGAGTGAACTGATATAAGGGCAGCCATGTGGAACTTAAATCCTATTATTCTTTTATAAATATTTAACAACGTGTAAAGGGAAAACTCTATTTGGATACTAGAAGAAACTATTTATGCAAAATATTTACGTTTAATTTTTGTATTTTTAGATCACAATATTTCTATGATTTTTAAGTAAATGCTTACTTGATCATTTAAGGCGGGAAAGACCGTACAGTAGGAGCTTGTACAGCGATTGATTGCTCAAAAGCATGCTCTAGCTTTTAGTGCCAAATGTAAATACCTTTTGAGATATTACTGAAGGAATGAGGAAAGTTAAAAGTCAAAATTGTCTATGTGTTACTATTATTTTCATATTCAGAGAAAATGACCAAATTATATGTTTTAAAAAGAAATTCGGTATGATTTTGTGGGTATCTTTATAGGTGTACATTAAAAAGTTATTTACTACGAGTATAATAGCAATAGATAGAAAGCTAGAAATGGTGAATTGTAACAAAATTTAGAATATTTTAATATCGAGATCAATTAAATAGAAAGATAAGTAATAATATCCTCCTGACAGATTCCGGCCACGGCAGCCAATCGCACTGAGACTAGCTTACGACGCAGGAGATATTATAGTGCACAAGCGCGCAGATATAAATCCACTTTCTATGCCTGTCACTTCTAAAGTCCGATGGGAAGATACTTTGACACGGCCGGTGAGAGTTAAGCTTAAGGCGTAAGACCGACGGCTTTACATGCTCTTAGAGGCACGGTGAATCCGCTCTAATATCCCAACTCCGGACTGTTACTGAGACTTTCCTGACAGAAATACTCATTAATTGAACTTGGACTGATGCGGAAATCGAACTCAGGACCTCCGGATCTGCGGCCGTATATACTAGCCACAAGACCTCCGAGGCAGTTAGAAAGATAATGTATATTGTATATAGCGAGAACTCACTGTGTTATGTGATCCAGTGGTTATCCTAACCATTAACTATGTAAATAGAAGTAATATATAGATAACATATAAATTTATTTTTGACTTAACTTGATTTACTAATTATCTTCAATACATGTAAATAAACAAATTTTACCTTATCATATAAGATTGAAACGCCAAAAAATCTTGCTTTAGAAATTAAATAATTATTTCCCGTAACTCTATATCGCTGCAAGGGGTGTTTGATAATTACTGCTTCCAACTACAAAAGTTACGGTTGAAATGTGTTGTGAAGTATTTCACTTAATGCCTTAGTTTTGACAGGCGTTCGGACTTCGCAGTTGTATCATAATATAGCGGGGCTCTTAATGAATTGCTGCCAGCATATTGGTTTTCAGTCAGAACCTTTTACTTTTCTTGATATCTTGGGTTCTATTCCAGCTTAATATTTACCATAAAGAAGATAGAGTCTGTGTGGAAAGAGAACCGTCGTGGCATAAAATGGAACTAGCATTATGATTTTTATATGGCTACCCAATCTAGCTATCTGTCAAATGTCAAACTTTATTTCGTTTTTATTGTCTTGTTTTATTGTAATATTTAAAACTTATTTACTAACCACTTATTTTTAATCATGGTTTTTATGTATGTAGTAATTGTGCTGTCTTTTGTTGTAGATCCAAGGCTCATAAAGGAGTTGCTAACCTTTTTTACACTTTTTAATTAATATAAAGAGTTTAGTAATCTCATTTAATACCGACCAATCTCCTTCGTGTCGTCTCCATTCTACGTGACATTGGCAAAGTAATCTGTGCTCAACTGGCACATTTTGAAGCCATTAGCAAGAGAATTGCATTGAATTATTTTATTGCGATTTTTATTTTAAATCATGTCGAAACGGGGTAAAACTTTACACAGTTCGACAAGGAAAATAATATTTAATATTATACAATTCTGCTAAGGAGAAAAAGAAGCAAAACACACCATTATTTACCTAAATAAAGTCACGGAACGTATGGCAGATATGTCCGGTATGTAATAGTTTTATTTGAATGTTTATAGATTTCCCAAGTAACCTGCGGTCCCTGACATCTCAAAATATGTATAAATTAAAGGGAATTCATTTAGAAATATGATAATATTTGTTTATTTTGTCCCAATCAATATTTTTGATAGCAGGTATAAAGAGTGTTGATACTTTTAATTTATAAGTCTAAGCGAGTTAGTAAAGTTAGTCTTAACTTAAAATGTTTTTTCTACTTTTTCAGGATTGAGTAATGATATAGTATCTAAAATAAAATAAAAAGTTCCATAAATAACGGCATATGGTGCACGCCAGGGAAAAAACGTAAGAGAAGACGTGCGTGTGTTTTGAATGGTCATAAATCACTATTTTTAAGTAAAGCATCAAAACAAGTCAACTATTTTTAAGTGCAGAATACGTCCTTTATTTCCGATATCCGAACTCATTGAACGTAACACTACTTAAAAAAATGATTTAAAATGTACATGACATCCATTCAGAAATAACTTTAACAGTTATCATTAAAATCATTCCTTAAAACAATTATTACGACGGAATCTGAAAACATTATATTCTAACATAGTTTCAAAGTATCAAGATATTACAGTCGCACTATAGTGTTGTCAACATAACAAATACGGTAATTAAACAAAGCTGCGCCCTCAAATCTTATGACGGTTCTCTTTCCGCACAGACTCTACCTTTCATATAAACTAAATACTAAATATTTTTTTCAATTTATTAAATAAATAAAATAAAAAATAAAGACAAAAGTGGCACAAGTAGAGAACTCACAACTACTAAAAGATTTTTTGAAATTCACCTTCTAAAGGGTTGAAACGAAACTATGTAATTATTATATACTGGAGTTTTCCCGCGGCCTGCCCGCGTATATTAATTATGTATTATTATATCTTTATAAATTGTAGCCTATGTGGAACTTTAATGTACATATAAGCTATATTATCCGGTCCGTATAATCGTCGTCGTTTCGTCTGTAGTTTTTGCGTTAAAGAGTAACAAAAATACATCCATACAAACTTAGGATAGGATATATGTATATGTACATATTATATATGTATATGTACACATTATATATGTATATACCTTATTTACTTTTTCAGATAAGAAATACTTGTGGTACTTATTTTGTTTTTAAATAATAATTTAATATTTTATTCCGCTGTGTTGTATTTTACGCTATAAATAAAATATTTTTTGTGATTGAAAAATCTAATATATATTGAAAATTTTATGATTAATTATTATAAAAACCGTTATTTAAAACTGTCCTCCGCCTCTGGGTAGCCTTCATCGCTTGTCTTGAGTGCCCACTAAGAGCTAGGTGCCTAACAGAGTGAAAGAGCGGCCTAAAAGGGTATTCTATTGTCCATACTTCTTACGAAATGGCCTATGATTATTTTTGCAAAATTTTCTATTGATTACTCCGAAATGGAGTAAATCTCGCAAGAAGCCTCGTATTGGACCTACGTTTCCATGCAAGTTTTTTAAAGTGACACATTTTAGCATGTAAACTCTAAAGAAATACTAATTAATACATACTAATATTAAAATGTGAAACTATGGCTGTTACCTTTTCAATTTTAAAGCGCTGAACAGATTTAGATAAAATTTGGCAAGGGCATAAATTGTTTCCTGGGACGGAGATAGGCTACCTTTGAATCCCGCCCCAGTTTCCACATGAGAGATGAGGCATGCAACAGCTAGTGATGTATAAGTTAGCTGTGTTTCGCATAACTATATCCAATTTCGAAATGAAACAAGTTTTTAAAGCGTTACAGCGAATGAAAATGAGAATGGACGGAGTGACGTATCGCGCACGCTTGTCCGACGAGCGTAAATTAAAATGGGCACCATTCTACATGTAAATTAAAGTGGAAGTGATTCTTGTTGCGAAATCCGTAGACATTCGTGATATATAGGTTTAATTCGTCCATTGTTTCTTTATTTTGGTGCACACTTAATTAAAGTACCGTTTTTTTAAATCGATGGAATTTTGAGTAAATATATTATTAAATATATCATTGTTACTAACGTTTTAACGTTTTAACGTTTAGTATAGATTTCTCAGAGATGAGATATTTTCCTGCAGTAAAAAGTAACCTATATATATGTTGACCCGGAAAACCAGCTACCATTTTACCAAATTTCACCAAAATCCCTCCAGTGTTTTTTTCGTGATGCGGTCACAGACAGACAGACAGAAATTCAAAAAACTATAGACTCGGCCTCTGTATCGATAATAATGTCTATTTCAATAAGATTTTCCAAAAAAATATTGAATGTACAGTTTCGGCTTAGCTACAATTTTCGATTATAGATTCGATTTATAAAAATAAATATATACAACCGTATCGCTAATAGATTATAAAAATAAATTTCTAAATCAATATCGCTAATTGAGATTAAGAAAATAATTATCTGACATTATATTTTTTTCAAGAATTACTAGTTAGAATTCTGGTTTGGATATTTTTAGATACCTTTAGCTTTTATCAAAAATGACCGGAGTTTTCTATCCCAACTTTCTTGGCAAAACCTTCTTTACTCAATTGTACCATTACACACGTCTACCTGTTATAATTACAGTAATAAATCACAAATTCGTGCGCCATCTGTCACCACACATCACATTTTCATTATAATCGGATTGATGATTTAGTACCGCTTATGTTACGAACATACAGACATAATATAGAACCAACTATAATTTCCATTTTTACATATATATCCGTTAGAAAATAAAACTTTGTTTCGTACTGCAACACGTCACAGTCTAGAACTGTATGAAGCAATTAACGTCGTAAATATGTTGTTATTCGACAAGTTAGAGTAGATAGCGCGGGACGAGCCGTGTTCAACGATTATTGTCTGACATAAGGCTCGCTATCCACGGGAATAACTATACTATAGATATGCTCAAATTAGACGATTTTAAAAAAAAGCAATAGTTTCAGGCATTCTTAAGGTCTATCTTAAAAAAATGTATCAAGTGTCAAATAAAATTTAAACAGATGTAATGTGTTTTCAAAATAATTCAAGATAGTTTATTTTATATTAAGACATTGCTGGCCTTTGTTCAAAAATATAAACTAGCCAGATATTGGTGTGTCCAATATTAATATTTTTCAATGGTAGTATCTTTTATACTGTAAATAAGTGAACTGAAATATTTCAGAATTAATGGAATAAAAACATATAATAGTAATCTTAATATCTTTCGAAACTGTTTGTCCCTCTCTAACTCACGGCAATTTGCGTTTTACTATTCTTGTCGTACATTGTCATACGTTGACAACCATGTTGACAACCATCTTGGCATATATGGTTATGCATTGTTCTGGGTAAAGACGTTCTAACTCTTAATTACGCAACATTACCATATCAGTACTAATAAAAATGTTATCTTGTCTTAGCTTAATATTTACTGGTTAAAAGCCGTTTCTATCGAGATGATTAAAATTAAACAACTTTGCCTATACCGCTCTATTTGTAAATTGTTGTAGGTTTGAGTGTTACATTCCATTGTACGGGGGTTTATCCATGGCGGTATTTTATTAAGTGTTTTACTTGTTTTGGAATTAAAAAGTAATGGAATTTTAAATAAAACACCTTTAATAATAAAAAATAAAATAAAAATAGTTTTTATTTCTTAATCATCTTTACAATTTTTATGCTCGAGTCTTCCCAGTAAGTAATCCGAGGATACTTGTGTTGGGAATGGCCCGCTTCTTCCCATATACATACTCTATGATTACGAGTAAGTGGGTGAAACTTTTTTTTTAAAACTATATAATAGGTACTAATATAGGATAGCTTTAATTCTTTAAAATATTGTTTTTAGGGTTCCGCACTCCAAAAGTCAAAAATACGGCTAGGCCGTACGCCGAATCATGTTTGGCAAGCGGCAATGTATATTAGCACGAGAAAAGGAGAAAATCCAAAAACCATGTATTTATATGTAATCCAATATGGTGGACTCCCAAAGATGGCGGACTGTTTTTTTATGCACCCCCATGATATGGATATAGAATAAAAGGACTTGATGAGCGAAACACAATATGCAAAGTGACGTCGTTGTGAATCCAATATGGCGTACTCCCAAATATGGCAGACTTTAAAAACAAACACACACACACACACTTCGTTTTAATTAGGGAATAAGAGAGGATGTGTGGACTTGTAATGTGATATGTAGTGATATCTACATAGATTTTATGTATTCTCTTTTTAGTGTAGAAAATATTAACTAAGTATACAGATTTACGTTCTATCTATAATATAATCTATACATTTTTTACAATTCTAGAACGACTGGACCGATTTTTATGATCTTTGATTTGTTGGATTTGTATCCGCCCCGAATAGCAGAATAACTATTAAACCATCGGAAATTTCACGAAAAAATAATTTAAATTAACATGGATAACGCTGGCTAATAACTATTTATATCTATTTAAAACATACCTAGCTACGCACTCGAATGAAGCGGGGTTAAGTCACTGGTAGTTTATAGTAAAAAGGTTTCTTTAAAATTTAAATGATTTTTATACAGTTCTGTTACAATCTTATTTGCTAATAAATAATTATATACAATTAGGTTAAAACTTGAAAAAAATATAATCGACTACATATTATAGACGTATCGTATTCTCGTATAGTCTTAAGTAAATAGTAAAAAACAAATTGTTACTCTTTCGGAACGTTAAATAGCATTAAATATCTAAGTTTAAAAGATATTTTAAAATTTTTCCAAAATAAAACCACAAAGACGACAGATGAGCAAACGGTCACTTTAAATTTGTGAAGCCATTCGGTAAAATCCATTGAAATTCTGCGCAAAGAAAATAAGTGTCTGTTACAATGTAAAACATAAAGACGGTTCGTTTTTAAAATAGTACATTTTATTGTATCTTAGTTTTTGCAATATCGATAATTTTTTTCTCATATTTGATTAAATATTAAAAAATTATTCGCTTCGCTCAGTTGCGTCCCTAAGTATGTTTTTCTATACTAATATTATAAAGAGGTAAAGTTTGTGACGTTGTAGGGTGTAATCTCTGGATCTACAGAACTGATTTAGATGAAATTTAGTAAGAAAATAGTTTGAGACCCTGGGAAGGACATAAGATTCTTTTAATCTCGGAAATCATCCCTTAAGGGTGAAAATGGGGTTAAAGGTTTGGGGAATCAAGCTAGGAACGAACCCGAGAGAAGCGAGGGTGAGTCGCTAGTCTAAAATAGAAGTAACCTAAGTTACTCCTTATAACATCAGCCAGTGAGAATCCCGTCAAAATCAGCCCAGCCGTTTCGGAGATTAGCCGGATCAAACTAACAGACAGATAGAAAAAAAAGTGTTTTATAAGTACCTACCGTATATAATTTCATATGCATTCAGTAAATAGCTGTTATATTAACATTACAAACAGACACTTCAATTTTATTTATCTGTACGGATATTTCATTTCAATTTTTTTTTTGTTTTTAAGGCCCAGTCGTATCACGCTCGATCGAACCATGTGGAGAAGGTCTAACTACCCCACAGGTTTTGCACCTCTGATATTTTAATACGGTATGTTAATCATTATCATTGCTACTACGGCTAAATTAAACGTGGGATTCGTGAGATGCATGTCCATTAGACCTTAACTAATTTTGAAAGGCGTGTTAAGGCGTGTTAAGTCCGACAACCAATATTCTGGCAGCGTGGTAAGCTATATTTATACTACTCTAGCCTTCATTCAGGCATTAATCCCTCCACGACCGCGGACACGCCGGCGTTACAGATAACAATAGATTTCTTAGAAATTTCATTAATTTCTTAGAAATTTACCGGGAGGTGTTAAAAAAGACAGAATTAATCAAAAAATGTCGATCAAGTTCAGTGCAGGAGTTTCATTTAATAATTAATAATATTTGGCGCCATTTTTTTTTAAATTTTAATCGTTAGAAATAAAATTAATTTTTTACTAACTTCTTACGTATGTAGATATTCTGCAAATACCAATATGCTATCATTTTCCTCACTAAAGATAGTAAAATTATGTACGCAGCAAACAAAATTATGAGAAATTCTCATAACAAAACCATAGGTTTTTGAACCATAGATTTTAGAAATTTTATTGAAGCCACCATTGTTAATGGAATATGTCCCAAAATTACTGCTCAAAGATTAATTTCTCTTGCGGTAACGGTACGATGTTTATCTTTAATTTGAGTATTAAATATTTGACGTATATTTGTCTTACGTATTACATCCCTTAGTTTACATATTCAATAGAGATAACGAAATGAACAGATTTTGCTTATTACGGTATATAATATAGCTTTCATTTTTGCCGTTTCGAACGTCGGTGTAGTGTGAAACTGTTGTTTCGGAGATCACGAGTTCGATTTCCGTTTGAAGCTAAATATATGATTATTCTGAATGACTGATCTGATTAAGATCAGTCATTATTATCTTACTTACTTTATCAATAAGTTGATTTGGGCAAATCAACTTATCTGATTTCTAAAAATTCTTTTTTAAAGACAAAACAGTTTAGTATCTTTTTCACCTCGAACTTACCTACCACCTAGAAGAGCTTTAGGAATTCCAATAAAAAAGTGCAATAATGGTAACTGACCACTGCGCGAACATTAGTAATATGAAAAATGTAAAATTCACCTACGCCTGTATGCATGTTCATATATCCATTGTCCGAAAACTGCAAAAAAAATCACCTTCTAGAGCATTCTGGTAAGAGTGAGAAGAATAAGAAGAAAAATATAAAACAAACACTTAAAACAAATCACCGTATGTAATGTAACCTAACAAATAAACAATCTCGCGCAAATGTATCAATACGGAAGTTGGAAGTGAAATAACTCATGGAGATTAGAGGACGCTGTGCATGAAGTATGCGCCAGTGATCATTGTTACTGTGACCATATTATACGATAAGGTATATTTTTATACAAATTATATTATTATTTACATACCTGTATATATAAAATGTATATACAATATACGCACTTATATCTTACTAATATTATAAATGTGAAACTTAAGATGTTTGGATGTTTGTTGCTCAATCACGCCAGAACGGCTGAAAGATCTGGATGAAGTTTGGTACAGAGATATATTATATTCTGGAATAGCACATAGATTTTTTATCCCGTGTTCGTGGTTCCCGTGGGATAGATTTGTTTCTGTTTTTCTAGAAGAGAATTCGAGCGAAGCGAGGGTGAGCCGATAGTATTATATGATTAGATAGAATTATAAAGACTAGTGTTCGCCCAATGGTCAAAATTCGACCACAATCATTATTGAAAATTTGAGGAAAACATGTTTATGAGAAACCGTGGTAGAGTTATAATACACTTAGAAAATTTTGATGAAAAGCATGAATTAAGGCTTCGACTAATAGATACACTGTACTAAAATAGCATAGTGCAGGTGAAATATCGATATTTCTTCGAAAAAAATATCAAAATTACATAGTGCGTAAATTCTCTCAGCCAAAGAAATGATATGCAACATAGTGTTTTCTAACTCGCCTACAAGCGATAGTTGCGGGCCATTTCGTATCGCCACACACACTCGTAAAATGGTTATTGTTGACACCCGCTTTTGTTTAGAAAAATGTTATGGGGCTCTGCAAATTGCGAATTGTATAGTATATGAAAGAGTTTTACTGTTGCAATATTTTGAGATTAAACTCTGTTAGAAATACGAGTATCTTTAAAAGATTTTTGTTTCTATCACTCTATTTTAACCTCCTCTGCCCGTATATTTGAAGTTTGTTACTGCGTAGAGTCGTTGTGATTTTTCCTTTGTTTTTCTATTTCCGTGTTTTATCACCCGACTGCGCCAGAAGGGTTATTTTTTCCAGTGTATGCTTAGGACGCTCTATAGCCTAAACAGCTTGATGGATTTGACTTTGAGAGGTGTTGTTAGATCCGTCTTAATTGTGAGAGTGACACTTGGTATATCAAAATTATAAAAATTAAAATGGCCCATTCCAAAAATATATATATTATAATAATAATTAAATATATACATATATGTCTTAATAATATTATATAGCCTGCGTAATACTATGTTCCTTCTTCAACTTGTTTCCATCTGTATAGTTCGCTTTTTACGTGGTCGGGTTTTCTATTTTGTAAATGATTTTTAAAAACAAACTTTTGATAAAAGCTTACATTTTTGGTAAAATTAGAAATATATTAGATCCTTACTCTAATGAATTTCGATTTTTACTTCAAAATGTATATATCTCACACAAAAATGACTTCAATACTAATAGAATTCATTGCTTCTACATAATAGATTCTCTGAAAAAGGCACCAGTTGGATCCTTTAAAACCTTTCATGAAAAATTCTACGCGGTAAATTTAATTGACTATTCACATACAGATGAAACTGAATAGTAATTTGATATAACTGCGCCTTTTAATTGGTGTTTCATACACATACGTTTTATATTAAAGTAACTGGGATTTGATCCTATTTGCTTTAAAAAAACTTAACTCGATTTCTAAAGGTAAATATCCTACTAAATTCTTGAAAATATAGAAATATTTAAATATAAAATGCCCTAATTTAAAATTAGATGAGTAAATTTTTTTTACTATAAGTACCATAAACTCTTCATAATATGCTTAGATCTTTCTTTATGTTGGAAGTAACATTTTTAAGTGTTATCGTATGGATATTTTCAGATAACTAATTTTTATGCGTTTATTACACACTGTACTGTTAACATGCGAAAGTTTATGTTTGTATCTTTGTTACTGTATCTCGACGATCGGCTTGGCTCATCTAGTAATGACCCTACTTGCTGTGCCAGCGGTCGGGGGTTCGAGTGCCGCTGCGGGCATTCATTTGTGTGATGAGCACGAACATTTGTACTCCAGCCATGGGTGTTTATATTTATGTATGTATTTAAAGTTATATATGTGTAGTGTATCAACTATCTGGTATCCATAACACAAGCCTCGTAGCTTACCATGGAAATGGAATGGAGGAATGGGCGAAGCGAGGACGAGTCGCTTGTTTACTATAAGTGCGAGATTGTTCGATTCCATAACGCCTCAATCGATAGTGATATTATGCCATCCCAGTTCATATCCCGTGGGGTATTAGTATATTCTGGAAAAGACTACAGTAGCTTATACAAAATTCTAGTATAATAACGCTGTAGTGTTACCATGTTATTACGTATTTATAAGGTAGGTTTGCTATCGTAAATGTAAATTGTGTGACAAAACGGAGTTTATTACTTCTGGTAAAGCTATTTATCATAGGACTCTGTTTGAATGTAAATTGCTTTGGTAGTTGTGTTATATATGATTGCACTAATTTTGGTTTCTGTCTTCGCTTATGTTTTGGAAAAATAAATTTAAATATGATATCCGTTAAGAAAAATAACTTTATACGTAACTGTTTTATGTAAACTTAAATATAATTAGAAATAATTACCATATTATATAAAAAAATCTTATATCCCACGGGAACCGTAAATTTTTCCGGGATAAAAAGTAAACTATGTGTTATTCTGACAATTTGTATTTACAATATTAGTAGGAAGTAGGTTAAACATTTCTATCTCCTCAGTTTTTAGGCGACAAAACTTGTTTATATATTATTTGTTTATGTTTCGCGTAAATCTAAGAAAGTAATATATATTTGTTATTTAAATGTGGTAACAAATCAAAAGCACATTTTCGCATACACTGATAATAATTATAAACGTGAAAGTTCGTATGTGTATGTTTGTTACTCGTTCACGTTATAACGGCTGGACGGATTTGGATGAAATTAAAAAGACGGAGAGACTAACAGCTTGTATATATAATGGGTATATTAGCGATTCACCATCGCTTCGCTCGGATTCGTCGCTGGATTGATCCTCCATACAAACTTCATCCTCATTTTCATTCCCTCAAGATATGATTTCTGGAATAAAAAATATTCTATATACTTCCTAGGGTCTCAAACTATTTTCTTACCAAATTTCATCTTAATCGGTCTAGTAGTTTTTAATTTATTCGTTACAAAAATATTAAAATCTTCTCTCTTTATAATAGTAATGTAGATAGAAACTGTTGGTGATATCTTGCCGAAAGCTGCCGTTTATCGTTTGTCAAAAGATAAACAATTATTTTGTGTCAAGTCGCAAAAAGCACCTAGGAATGTGCGCAAGCTAAGTGAGGGTATGTGCCTAGTTAATACTAGTTAGAACGTAATAATAATAAATAAAATAAATATGTCGGGAAATTAACACACAGCACCATCTATCATTATATATATAAACACCCATGACTGAAGTACAAACATTCGCGCTTTTCACAAATGAATGCCCCCAGTGGGACTCGAACCCGTGACCGCTGACACAACAAATAGGGTCACTACAAACTGAGCCAAACGTGTCAAATAATGCAGGTACCTGTAAAATAAGTAGTCTAGTTTATCATAATATTCTTTAATTTTATTTATATATAGTTCAGAGAATGGCTTTCAGAGGTCGCATGTCCGTTTTCTACATTAGCAGTATTACTGTAAGAGCCATGTGGATTTTACTCAGACTTTATATCACATTGCTTTTACAGTAAAGTATACGAGCAGATCGTAGAAAGTTTATTATTCTATATTCATAACTGGCTCTAATTAAAAATAAAATCTATTTAATGTAAATATGTGACGTAAATGCGGATAGATGCATTTGTTTACGTTGCTTTTGTTTTGGTTTTATTTCCAGCTGGTAACTTGTAATATATGATGTATTTATTCTATTTAATCTGTCAACTAATAAACTTTCTATTCTTAGACTAAAGAATTAGAATATACAATTAAATTTTCTTGTTAATGGGTTCTAAAAGTGGCATTTGAGCACAGATCACTTCGCCAATGTCACATAGAACATATTACGGAGCCTGCCAAAATAAACATCAAAGTCAAAAATAGTGCCGCAATTTTCTGTTTTTACTATTACTAGCAGAACCCGCGGCTTCGCTCGCGCTAAAACTACAAAAAAACTATAAAATGGTAGGTTTCATACAAACTTTCATCCGCTATTTTACCCCTTATGGGATGAATTTCGAAAAATGCTAAAACCCGTATTTAATTTATTGTATTGAAGAGCATTTATACCAAGTTTCAAGTAAATCTGAACATATTTTTTGTATGGTATTATAACGTGTTTTCCTGTAAGAAAGAGATACTTTCCCGCGGTAAAAAGTACCCTATGTCACTTCCCAGCCCTCCAACTATCTCCACACAAAAAATCACGCCAACCGCCAAGCCGTTTCGACGTGAAAGAAAGACAAACAAACAACACACGTTCACATTTATAATATTAGTATTAATTTTCCATTTTTTTCGATACACATCGATGTATATCAGTTTAGCGTTTCGCATAAAATTTTTGAGAATAAAATATGACTAATATAAATAATACTATTTCCCTTGAAACAGAGATAGTATCACATTGGATTATTTATTTTTTTATTATAATAAAATCTGTTAGATATAATATTCATATATTAACATTTATTTACTTATTACTCAGTATACAAATTGTCATTTGTATACTATTTTAAAACTTTGTTGTTTGGTGTCATGTTAAGTTTTATGATACTCTGTGTATATAAAACCTTAGTCTGAGATTCTATGTTATAACTTACGAATAACTTTTTGTAGAAAAAGGTATATTGAAGTAACCGTTTGTTTATTATTGATGTTTATTATATTATTATTATTGATGAGTATGATATTTGTCATTACTGATCGGTTTTAGCAATGGTAACACCTATAAAATAATCTATTATGAGGCCCCCTTGAGGTGGGGGCCTCACATCTACAGTCCAACAACCATTGGGTTTCATCACCCAATTCCCCTACACCTAAACATTAACCACACGAACCATACCATTATATATGCGCAAATCTTTTACCTGTTAGTTAAAGTTCCATTAAAATCAGTTAAGCCGTTTTGTTTTTATCCCTCTAACCCATAAGAAACATGTAAATGATATTGGGACAGTTGTCTGTATGGTCAACAGTAGTTTTCATAGAATATACTAAAGACATAAAAGCAAATATCAATACACTATGGAACATTCCGTGAATATTGTGTATAAAATGAATGTGTGCCTAGCAATTATTGCACGCATGATAGTTATATGTAATGGCAAGTATGCGAGTTGCATTCCATTGTTGTATCACAACGTCGATTGTTGACGCGCAAAATGAATAAAACATAGATATAATTGGATTTGGTATAAATCAAATGGTTAAATATCGGAGTTCAAATTTTTGTTCTGTAACTTTCTGTGTAGTTTTTGTTACCTTGTTACCTTGTCGTGGAGGGTGTGTATGTATGGGGAGGGGGGGGGGGGGATAGGGTTCTCATAAGCGTCCGGCTATGTAGCCAGGCGTAAGCCAAGAGACACTGGGTGGTGGTCCACTTCGGTGACCACGACTCTGCTACGTGGAATGAGCGGGGTGTTGGACGGGGTGTTGGACGACATAAGCATCTATATTTATACATGTGGTATCTGTAAATAAATTTATCTCCTCGAAGATGCAAATATTGAAAAAATATGCAAGAACGTAAACATTTTAAATTCGATTATTATATAGCAATTTCTGCATTCGTTAGTGCACGACTTGCCCAAACGTTCGAGAAGCTATATCCATGTAAATGCGCCTTTAATATTAAATGATATCGTATTGCAACGAGAGAAAGAGAAAAAAAAACGGATGCATATTCTAGAGAGTGTAAGTTAATAAAAATATGCCAGGATAAAAATACATTTATATACACTAATTTTACAAGACTAAATAGAGGTCTAAGTCACTGTGACTCCTTACATTTATAATATACTCACTAGCGATTACGTTTAAAGGTTTAGTATAGATTTCTCTGAGATAAGAAATTTCCCCGCAGTAATAAATATCCTATATGACGACCCGGATAACCAGCTATCATCAAACCAAATTTCATCAAAATCTGTTCAGTGGTTTTCTCGTGATGCGTTCCCAGACAGAAAGATAGACAGACAAAAATTCTAATAACTATATATTCGGCCTCTGTATCGATAATAATGACTGTTTCAATAAGATTTTCCAAAAAATATTTAATGTACAGATTCGACTTAGTTACAATTTTATTATATGTATAGATATGTATAAATATAGATAATATAATTTTATTTGCTAATCTCATCAAAAATGTCACATATAAGTTTGTTAGAATTTATGTCATAAAATGTTACGATGAAGTTATATTAACGGTGTTCTAAACTACGTGTAGTAAAATAACTTTCTTGTGACGGGTTACTTCAGTTTAATTAGGTTAATATTCGGTACATGTTATGAAACATGGATAACTTGTTGCTAGTGTTTTTAATAACTTTCTAATATCGCAGAATAATCGCTTGATATATCAAAATCTATATTAATATTATAAAGAGGTAAAGTTTGTGATTTTGTGACGTTGTAGGGGGTAATGTCTGGATCTACTGAATCGATTTAGATGAAATTTAAAAATTGATAAAAAGACAATTTAAGATCCTGGAAAGGACATAGGATAGTTTTCATCCGGGAAATCATCCCTTAACGGGATGGAAATAGGGATGATAGTTTGTATTGGGAAACAAATTAGGGAAGAAGTCGCTAGTAATAAATAAAAATGTTGGGACATTAACACACAGTACCATCTAGTTCCATGGTAAGCTACGAGGCTTGTGTTATGGATACCAGATAGTTGATACACTACACATATATAACTTTAAATACATACATATTATAAATATATAAATAAAAAGTACAGTAGCTTTTTAGTATCCTTAAACTATCTCTTAGACAGTTAATCGCGTCAATCACTTGCTAAGTTTAGCGTGAATAAACAAACTAATATACATTTTTTCACATATTTATAATATTCATTAAGGCTAAGAATACACTTTCTATTTTTCTACTTTCAACATGCAGTGGAACGATCTGAATAATATCTTTTCGTACCTACTATCTGACGAGACGGGGGTTTCCCAACATATTTCTTGATAGAAAGTTTCTTGACAAAAAGTTTTTTGACCCAATCGGGCCTTGAACTAAAGACTTTATGATACCTAGCTGTCCATGATAGTCACTAGGCCAACGGGCAGTTGAAATAGTAAATGCAATAGGTATATTTTATATATGTTGCCACGATTCGGGTAAATACGTGGCTCTCACGCCATCGCATCCCACGTGTGTTCCGATATCACGTTTTCACTTCGTAAAATGAAAATAAAATATATACGTCTCGAAGATGGCTTCCTACTGACTAGGGTTTGAAATCTTGAATAGAAGCTTCAATTAAGTACATATTTTTCTTAAACTTTTGCTTTATTTTTTATATTTAGCTACTCGGAGTTAAATCATCACGAATTAAGAATCACTACACTAAAAATTACACCGAAAGGCAAAGACAAAACGGTTAAGTACCATTTTCTCCCGTTTGTCAACCGGTTTTCTTTTCTTTTAGTACGAGTATCTATTAGGGAGCTTTAGTGCCAATAAAAACTTTTTGGAATAGATAGGTAAATTCTATTCGTATATGTTTTCTTCAAATTTTCAATAATGATTATTGTCGAATTTCCTTCACTGGGCGAACACTAGCTATGTATATAATATGTAGTTATATATATAACTTACAAACAACCACAACAAACAACTTTCTTTATATTATATCGTCTTAACTGTCGATACGACATATGCACTAACTAATACGTAAAGTCACAGGTATTAGCTTGTTTTCGAAACAGTTTATCTAGTATAACGTACCAATGAAGCCAGTACATGGAAGATAAATTTGTGCTTCCTCTAATCGCTTGATATATTGCATTGTAAGAAACAGTAATGCTATTCTCCTCTTGTATGAGTTGAAATAAAAGTATGGGAATACTTGTTTGTAATAATGTTTTAATATATATATATATATATATATATATATATATATATATATATATATATATATATATATATATATATATATATATATATATATATATATATATATATATATTCATTTTAAATAAAACTATCTTTTCAGAATATGTCTTCAAAAATATCTTTTCGAATGCTTTACAGCAATCATGGTCACGGGAGAGACTCAGTCTCTCCCGTGACCATGATTGCTGTAAAGCATTCGAAACGTCGGGAACCAAAAATCTAAATAAATTCGCGAAAAATCCGAAAAAATAGTTTTATTTAAAAGTATTCGCGTAAATCTAAGAAAGTATTAATATATATTCTTTATAAATAGGCAAAGACAAAACAGCTTAGTGCCTTTTTCTCCTCTGTTTGTCAACCGATATTCTTTTTTTTTTTGCTTATATAAATATGTATAATTTTAAAGTATGTACAACCTTATAAATATTTATATAAAATATATAACAAATACTTTTTCATATAAGTAGATGGTAAGTTTTATTTACATAATGTGTTTTATTCAAATTTTCAATAATGGTCAATTTTCGACCATTCTACTAGTGTTCTTTATTGCATCTAAGCTTACAAGTACTAAAAACTACAGAGCAAAATGCAAATGGAGGCCCGGACCACGGTTATTCAGGAAATAGTTTATAATATAGACTAAATTTTAACAAAATTTTCTTAATAAGTCAGGTATATTTTTTGTATTTTTTTCAATTTTACATTATACTTCTTTGTCGACTTTTTTAATTAATTTTCTTAATTTGCAACGAAAGCCCATTTAGATGTTTGGATGGATGTTTGTTACTCAATCACGCCAGAACGGCTGAAGAGATCTGGATGAAATTTAGCACAGAGATAGGTTATAGTCTGGAATAGAACATAGGCTACTTTTTATCCCGGAAAAATGTACGGTTCCCGTGGGATAGATTTGTTTTGTTTTTCTAGAGACAAAACCCGAGGTTGAGCCGCTAGTTGCATATAATTAGCTTTTCACGTTTTTGCATAAGTATATATTTTAAACAGACTCCATTCAATAAAATGGATATTGGGAGTCGAATCATTACCAAACCCCTCGCTCTGAATTACGGCCGTTTCATTTGATGTATATTGAAAGGTTGTAATCAAAACCCCGTCGTATCCGAGCTTTCATTAGTAATGTGTATGCTCAGTGCATTTGAAAGAAATAAATGTGCAGAAATTTTTAATAATAATATTATGATGATGATAATGATATAACTCTACCTTTTTCATTTGTTAGCCACTTTGGTAGGATAATAATATAATATATGTTGGGACAGTAACACACAGCGCCATGTAGTTCCATGGTAAGCTACGAGGCTTGTGTTATGGATACCAGATAGTTGATACACTAACACATATATAACATTAAATACATACATATTATAAATGAGGATGGTGTGATTAGGACCCTCAAACTATTATTTATGACGTTATTTTTGCTCTTTTTTATGAACCTGTACTCAGCTTACATATTATTTTCAATTATGATAATTTGGCTAAAGCTACAACACTATATACGAGTATATACTACATATATACTGAAGAATTTTAAATAGTTTAAAAAACTACATAAAATTGTAACCGATATGTGTTTATAATTTACGTATATAAGAGCATTCTCGTGTTTGGCAAGGTCCGACCTGGCTGTAGACGGAAAGAGGAGCTTTTAAAACATCCAATGAAAAAAATATGAATGCAGTGAGTGAAATAGCATTTTACTTTTTTTAATCTATTTATTTCCTTTGTAAAGCAAACCAATCAAAAACGAAAAGTGGTAATGGCCATTTAAAACGTCACTTCAGAGTAGCTAACTTAATTATTCCATCAGTTGGGACGTTTTATTTTCTTATCTTTCTAATATTATAAATGTGAAAGTTTAGATGTTTGGATTAATGTTTGTTACTCAATCACGCTAGAACGGCTGAACAGATCTGGATGAAATTTGGCACGGAGATAGTTTATAGTCTAGCTATTTATTTTTAGTTTATAGTATAGCTATAGCACATAGGCCACTTTTTATCCCGGAAAAATGTACGGTTCCCGTGGGATAGATTTGTTTTGTTTTTCTAGAGGCGAACCCGAGCGTAGCGAGGTTGAGCCACTAGTCTATACATAAAATAAAATTCTAACTAAATCGAATCTGTACATTAAATATTTTTTGGAAAATCTCATTGAAATAAACATTATTATCGATACAGAGGCCGAATCTATAGTTTTTAGAATTTTTGTCTGTCTGTCTCCTTGTCTGTTACCGCATCACAGAAAAACCACTGGAGGGATTTTTATGAAATTTGGTATGGTGATAGTTGGTTATCCGGGTCAACATATAGAATACTTTTTACCGCGGGGAAATATCTCATTTCTCAGAAAAAATACAAAAACTGTATTGTAAGAGTATACTAATAAGTAAAATCTAAGAATTTGGGTTTTGGTCATCTGAACGCGGGCGGAGCCGCGGGCAATGCTAGTAATTTATATTTAACACTTATCTACTTTCAAAAGGTAGTTGCCTCTAATATCTATGTAGCTAATAGATATATTGTTATTTTTGCGAAAAAAAATGTTTAAACACTAAAGGGGTCTATTGTCTTCAACATCATTTAAAAAAGTATGTATTCTGAGAGGTGAATTTTCTTTCTATATATTTATATGAGATCATTCATACCTTATACACTAAAAAAGGCAGTGGTAGCCAAGTGGTAACGCGCTCGCTCGGAAAACCGAGTGAAGCGGGTTAAATCTCGGGTCTCGCACCTCTGATATTTTCATGTGCGAATCATTTCTAACATGATTACCATTTGCCTCACGGTGAAGGAAAAACATCATGAGGAAACCTATATGTCTGAGAGAACCTAGCAAATTTTCGAAAGACATATGCAACAAGTCCGCCAACCCGTACTTGGCCAGCGCGGTGGATTATGGCCTGATCCCCCTCGTATTGAACGGAGGCCCACGCCCAGCAGTGGGACGTTAAAAAGGGCTTAATACACTAGAAAAACAATGATTAAAATGGGTTCTTAGTTGGCTAAGATAACACGTGACATATGCACATACAAAGACACATGATGTGTTTTTGTATGTACAATTGTGTACTTTCTCTTATTATAAAGACGGTATAAAATATTATTATTATACCCTAAATTTGGCTTAATTCATTTTAAGCTTGCTGAGGAATGGTGACAGTGACAGCTTAAATGAGATTTGAACTCAATTCTCGCAATTTCAATGTAATTTATGAAATAACTACACGATTTCTGAGACTTGATTTAGCAAATATTTTACTAATTTTATTAATTAAACATAATATAATTAAACAGCGCCTTATGTGCGTCTCTAGGTACGTTTTTTTGAGTGGAAGCCTAATTCTTTCTCTATAATAAAAGTAGCCTAAGTTACTCCTTATAACATCAGCTATGTGCCAGTGAAAGTCACGTCAAAATCAGTCCAGCCGTTTTGGAGATTAGCCGGAACAAACAGACACATAGACAAAAAATTTAAGAATTGTGTTTTTCTTATAAATATCGTATAAAATTTCATATGCATTTAGTAAAAAGCTGTTATTTTGACATAACAAACAGACACTTCAATTTTATTTATCTGTATAGATTATATGTTTATAGTGTTTTCCATATTATAATAAGTAAAAAAAAAAACTTATAAATGGTGACCTATTGTATTACGATTTTGGAGATATAGTTTAAAAATTCTGTAATATTCTACTTCACTTTTAGAAATTCAAGCTGTGTGATCATATATTAAAGTTACTTGTTTCTTGTATAACTAGAAGTAGGCCCTATGGGATTTGTACCAACTTCCACGTTTCTAACTTCAAAAATGACGAACCATATAAACTTTCAACCCCTATTTAACCCCTTTAGGGGATGAATTTTTTAAAATATCTTACACTGACTTTCATTATCTAAGAATATTGCAATTTAGTGCGAAATTTTTGTGAGTTTATGAATTTATGCTAATTACACGAGATAAAATGAGTCTTAATAATTTTGCTATGTATTATGTTTTTAAAAAAAATGTCTTAATAGCATGGAATAGAAGGCTATTTTATTTTATTTTTAGGAATTTTATTTAAATAACAAACCATATTGTGTATTCTCAACTCAAAATTAATTGTAGATATATTTACTGAATTTGAAATCACTCTCGTTTTAAGTAACCTACTGTATAGAATATTTATTGATTGAGACTAGCCAACTGCGCAGGAGATATTATAGTGCACAAGTGTACGCGCAGACACAACGTGCACTCTCTATTCCTGTTACTCTCATACCCCGGTGGCACGACTGCTCGACACGACCAGTGAGAGTTAAGGCGCAGCACCGACGGCTTTACGTGCTCTCCGAGGCACGGGGGTGAAACACCGCCAACTTTGCAACTCCGGGCTGTTACTGAGACTTACTATACAGAAAGACTCAATAACTAAACTTGGTATGACCCGGGACTCGAACCCAGGACCTCCGAGTGTACAGCTGTACCTGCTAGCCACTACACTACTGAGGCAGTTAAAATATTTATTAATAAAATATAAACCTTTGTGCATAATGAACCAAATTGAACAAAACTATAATCGTTTCTTTTATATGTCTGCTCTTTTAAACTACAGTTAAAGTTAAGCTGAAAATTACTTAATTCTAATAATTAACAAGTCGGTGTAACTATTTCGAACAATACAACGGTTTTATTTCAACAATGTATTTGGATGCAAAATGCAGAGGGCTTAATTTGTTCTAGTGAAGTGTACATATCGTAAAATTGTATGGACATTTTGAAACGAGCTTTTAGAAGCAGTTTTGTTTGGAAAAAAATAACTAACTTGGGGTATTTTAATTGCAAAGTTACATGGCATTGTCTAGTTTAAGCTAGGTCACAGGTTCGTTATTTGTGAGGGGCAATTCTATTGTATATTGATTGCTTTGGTCTGGTAAGAGGAATGCTTAGAGAGATCATAAAGGAGAACACATAGTCTACAGAAAGTTGACAATTCATTGGCATATCGCTATGTACATTACATCTCTACATATTATAAAATTATAATTGAGTTGAATCTGTACATTAAATATATTCGACGACACGTTTGGCTCAGTTTGTAGTGGCCCTACTTTCTGTGCCGGCGGTCGCGGGTTTGAGTCCCGCTGGGGGCATTCATTTGTGTAATGAAAAAGGTTTGTACTCCAGTCATGGATGTTTATATTTATAATATGTATGTATTTAAAGTTATATATGTGTAGCGTATCAACTATCTGGTATCCATAACACAAGCCTCGTAGCTTACCATGGAACTAGATAGTGCTGTGTGTTAAGGTCCCAACGTATTTATTTATTATATTTTTTGAAAAATCTTATTGAAATAGTCGTTATTATTGACACAGAAGGCGAATCTATAGTTTTTAGATTTTTTGTCTATCTGTTAGTCTGTCCGGGAATGCATCACAAGATACTTTTTACAGCAGGAAAATATCTCATCTCTTAGAAATCTATATTAAACGTTAAGACGTAAGGGACTAGGGACGAATGCGACCGGAGTGAGGGTTAGTAGCTAGTATGTATATTAAAGATGTACATAAATGATGTGAAATTATAATGCAGAAGACAGTGCTTTATAGAAAAAATGTGTGGATGGACGGACATACAGTGCAGACTTACGCTAGATGCGTTGGATTCATATAAACGATATCTTTATTTTTTTTGTTTTTGATTCATATCTATCATATCTATGAATGCAAAAATATGTATGTATTACATACATGCATAGAAAACTTGCTTACGCATTTTTGTTATTTTTGCATGCTGAAACTGCTGGACAGATTTAGAGGAAATTTAGTACACAGATAGACTCCTGTTAGGCATCTGAGACGCATCCAAGCAAAGCGAGAAGAAACCGCTAGATTTATATCAATACCTTGCTCAGGATACTAAGCTAAGACCAAAACGATTATAATTTTAGTAAAGTTATTTAATTATTTGCGAAATAGTCTCATAGTATGCTACAGCGTAGTAATGGAAGCTTTAAGACGCTCTACAACGAGCTTTCAAGACACATGCAATATATACGATGTACTTACATCTATCGGGGCTTTGTTAAATTTAATCAACTTTTAGTATGCACGTCTCTGCACCAGATTACTAAAGTTAAAAATATAATAAAAATATTAAAAATAAGTGAAAAAAGGTGTAGAATATATTATATTTTTGTAAAAATAAACCTGTTTTTAGCTTTAATTATTCTGCTTCTCAGGCTATTATTATAAATGCAAAAGTTTGTATGTCTGTCTGTTTGTTACTCTTGGATTTAGATGTTTAGTACATAAGAATATTATTATCTTGAAGCACATATATACATATGTCGCAGAAACTGCATTGATAAATGCAAAACGTTCATGCAATTCTGCGTATTAGTACAACAATTGTTAAAAAAAAATATAATAAAATTAAATTTTTTGGAGACTAAGTTCTCATTTACTTAGATTTTTGCTTATCGGATCGATGGTTAATATAAAAAAAAATGAATTACTGAGAATAACAACGCGTGTGCTTAAAAGAAAAACTCATCCCCATTACCCTCATCTCAAACTACATTTACCAACATTTTACGCCGCCAATACTATTCTAGTACGTAATGAAATGACGATATATGCAAATTATCCCTCGGGATGAGATGAAAATAACAAGGAAGGAAATCGAAAATAAATCTGAATTTATTCAGTTTGTTCGTCAACAGGACTTTTGGTTTTGATTTAATATTTGCTTAATCTAGATATAACAATGTTTGTCAACCGATTTTCTTTTTTTTCAATTTAGTAGCTATTGATGATTTTTAGTGTTGTCTAAAGAAATTTTGGGAACCAGTTATTTTTTTTATATCGATAGGTAAAAACAAAACAGTTTACTTAATAGTTACATTTTCTACTCTGTTTAGGTTTTTTTTATCTAGAATTTATTGACGAGATTTAGTGTTATCAAATGAAAAAAATGATTATGGTAACAATCCATACTAATATTATTATAAATGTGAAAGTGTGTTTGTTTGTTTGTTAGTTAGTTAGTTAGTTAATTAGTTAGTTTGTTTGTTTGTTTGTTTGTTTGTTTGTTTGTTTGTTTGTTTGTTTGTTTGTTTGTTTGTTTGTTTGTTTGTTTGTTTGTTTGTTTGTTTGTTTGTTTGTTTGTTTGTCCTTCTTTCACGTCGAAATTGCTTGGCGGATTGGCGTGATTTTTTGCGTGAAGATAGTTGGAGGGCTGGAGAGTGACATAGGCTACTTTTTATCGCAGGAGATTATCTCTTTCACACTGGAAAACACGTTATAATACAATCCAAAAAATATAGTAAGAGTAAATATTTGTAGTGTTGTCTTTGTTGGTTTTAATGTAATACAGCATCGAGGAATATCCGGATAGATACAAATAGTTGCTTAGGAACTTAATTACAGTAATATTTAGCTTGTTATTTCGATTCCATCGTCATATCACGATATTTATTTTGATTGGTTTCTGATGTTTCGAATGCGTTGCAGCAATCATCGTCACGGGTGAGTCTAAGGATTTAGACGTCTTAAAAGTCATTATATACCTTTACAGACGGTTCAAAATGTAGTTTTATTTTAAAGTTACGTTAGTTACGTTTTACCGTTTAGTATATACTTCTCAGAGGTGTAATATTTTCCCGGAGTAAAAAATATCCTATTTGCTGACCCGGATAACCAGCTATCATCGTACCGAGTTTTATCAAAATCTGTCCAGTGGCAAAAATTTTAAAAAACTATATAATATTCGGCTTCTGTATAGATAATAATGACTATTTTAATAAGATTTTCCAAAAAAATATTTAATGTACAAATTCGACTCAGAATTTTATTATGTGTAGATGTCAAATATTAAAAAAAAATACAAACTACAAATAAAGTATTTATAAACACTCTCATAAACAAAACGTTCCAGTAAGAAAAGTGCCAGACGGAAACATGAGATGTAGTGCAGACGCTTCAGCTTCTACAAAGCTTTTATCGTAACAATATCTTTAATGTTGCAACTTAGTTTAGAGACGGACCCAACTATTTTATTATATTATAGCTAAGCAACTAAAGTGCAGCTTAAACTTTTTTCACGCTAGTTATAAATATAAATATGTTGGGACATGGTAAGCTACGAGGCTTGTGTTATGGATACCAGACAGTTGATACAGTACACATATCAGTGGCGAAGAGTCCATACAAGACGATTCCCATCGGCTTACCTTTTAGAAATCCAATAATCTATCATTCATTATATACATTTATTTTTTGAATTAACATAATTAGTAAATAAAAAATCTATTTATTATTACTGCGTCGATTTCTGTAAATAAAATAACACTAAAAAAAACAAGCAACGCATTAACAACGCAAAAATATATTTTTGCGCTCCAAATTGCTTACGAGTTTCTTCATAGACATGCGATGGTAAGACGTATTTTAGCTTACCGTGTTCATACTAAATTGTGTATCATTCATACTTTAGATTGAACATTGTCACGTGACTTCATTCATTTCTAGCATTTTACGCATGCGCACTAATCATTTTTTTCTTTGTTGCTCGAAAAGCTGCTTCTCAACGTCTTATCCCGCTCGTGATTGGTCAGAAATTACAAAACTTCACATAAATTGACCAATGACAAGCAAGACAAGAAATGTCATTAATTGAATGAAATAATATAAATTAATATGACGCATTGTTATTGTTTACGAGTGCGTTACTTCAGAGATTTTTTGTTTTATAGAGTTTTAACTTGATTTTAGTATAATACAGACATTTTTTGCTATGTTTGTTTGTGGAATGTGAGTGTTTCACATATTTGTTGATTTCGGTGAGTTCTATTAGCCATTATGGCATTTTAATTTGCATACTATTGACTTTAGTTTTATAAACTTAGTTCTGTAATAAATAAAAAGCATATCATCAAGATACTCATTTGTTTAAAATATGATTTAATTATTACATGAAATAAGTTACCTAAATATTTTCATAAAACTTTTTATTAAAAATGTATGTGAATGAGCTAAATTAGAAAAAAAATTTTTCCATGTTTATTATACCCTGATTCTATTTAGGTTTAAAGTGAATTTTAATATGTTATAAAGGTATTTTAAATATGTTACATTAATTAGCAATATAATTTGACAAATTAAGCTAAATACTAAATAGGTTTATTCAGATATTTAAAAAAATGAACGTATTGCTGTAGTCTGTAGAAGCCTGCGCTTCTTATTGTTAGTCTTTTGTGTACTTTTTCATACTTGTCGTTCAATTGGGCTTGATAAATAAAATACAATAAATTATTAAATCAATCTCATCAGTAACAAAGACGAAGTAGTTCAAAGAGATGTAAGTAGATGGCGGTATGTATATTAAATATATTTATATAAAATTAACAAAAAAAAAGTATATTTAAATCCCAAAAAATATAGGTTGTAATATACTTTTAATAAAGAAAAATAAAATAAAATCAAATATCCTTTCACTAATTGATGCGTAATGATTTTTCATAGATGGCGTTATTAATATTTTTTAAGGTTTTATTATTTTATTAAGTGAATATTTTACATGTATTTAAAAACATAATAGCCTTATAAAGAAAAAAATATATCTTCACATAACATTTTTTTTTTGCATTGACATAAAAATTGTATATCTATGTTTTTTTTGGAACGCCTTACGTTTGCTAAAATTGCACCCTTCGTCACTGACGCATATATATAACTTTAAATACACACATATTATAAATGTAAACGCCCATGACTGGAGTACAAAAATTCGTGCGCTTCACACAAATGTATGCCCCCAGCGGGACTCGAATCCGCGACCGCGGGCACAGCAAGTAGGGTCACTACAAACTGAGCTAAACATGTCGTCAAAGTCAAAGTTGTTCATAGCAACATCCTTTTTTCACTAGCATATTGATACAATTTTACCCGACTCTGGCTATCACATACAAAAAACTCTTTGCATTTCATTATGTCGGGAGACAAGACTCACAGTCAAACATTCCAGTCAATTTTTTTTTATAATACATTCTAAATTAGTTTAAATTTAAACTTAATAACAGTGTAGTGTTTAACATTATTAACAGCTTTGAATCCTTCTTTTTGAAATCAGCCACGTTTCTTAAATATTTACTTTTAGTCTACGCTAAGTCGTATTAAAAATATAAATTGTTTTCTTTATTATATGCGAATTAATTTAAACAAAAAATTTGTATTTTGTACAGTATCAATAATTCTTACGTTACCGGAAAGAGACTTCGAAGGTTAGCATACTATTAAGGGTTAAGCCTCAAGGGTTCACCCATGAAAGTAGTAAAGCGCACTAGCTAGAAGATTTCGAGAAAAAGGGCTCTAAAGTTTAAGCGTAGTCATAAAATAGTTTTGGACGATTTGCGCAGCGGAATGGCTGAATCTGTAGCGAAATTGTATGTCATTTTAAGAAATATTTACGTTAATAATAGCTAAAATTTAAAAAAGCTTATAGTTTAGTTTTACCTCTATTATAGGATAAAAATACTGAACGAAACGGTTAAGGATTAAGCCAATACATAGAATCGTTATCAAGATCTTCGCCGCACTAAAAGCAAAATTAACGAGCGAGACAGTTTTGCACGGAATAAAACTATACCATAAATGATCGTGAGAGGGCCCGCCTCGAGGGCGATTGAGGGAATCGTGCGGCCACCGTAAACACGGACGGCTGTTTTGTCACAATTCACTCGTCTTATCTTGACCGACCCGGACTCTACACCCTCGATGGACTCACCGACACTGATACTATATAATATATAGCGTACATTGCGGGATTATATTTGTCATGTTGGGAGAACATACTATAAACACATCAATGTATGTGTATAAAGAAAACAAAGTAAAAAAATAATTACAAAAATAAAATAGCCTCGACTGCGTAAAAAGCTAAAAAATATATGAGAATAAGTTGACGAAGGAACATAGTATTATGCAGTCAGACATATACAGTACGTACACGTAGCAAGACTCGCAGTTAGTATAAAATATGTACATATATCCTATGACACTCGCGTTATCAAGACGAATTTAACGACGTTATAATTTAATTGTACCGAATCTATGACACACACACGTACATGCACATGCACACACACACACGCACACCCACACCCACACCCACATACACGTACGCACGCATGCACGCAAGTACGCACGCACGCACGCACGCACGCAGGCACGCACACACATAATAGGCAAAAGCTAATCTATCAATAGCTAATATACCAAATAATATTATTTCCTACTGGTTTTAGCTATATAAAATAAATCCATCATTTTATAGTACATTGATGATAAAAAATATTCACTGTAGCGTTATTACTTTTACGAATATAGAAAAAAAAAATTGAATTTACATTTTTCATTTTATATGTTGAAAATATTTCTATAATGATTGATTTTATGTTATTATAAAATGTTACAGTTCATTTTTAATTGAGCGATGAACACAAATATTGAACGTGCAAGCGATATGCTATAATTAAGTATTAAGTATTTTCAGTTTATTTTGTGGAAATTGTTGAATTTTAATACCGTGCATATTTGTATAGTATTCACGGGTTTTCCCTCAATGCCAGGGATCACGTCGTAGTGTCGTAGTCCAACACGCTGGCAAAGTGATGGTTGGCGGCTTTACGTAACTTTCAAAAACTTCTAGGTTCTCTCAGATATGCAGGTTCTCTCGTGATCTTTTCCTTCGCCGAAAAACAAGTGGTAATAATGTTGAAAATGTTTCACATAAGAAAATATCAGTGATGCGAGACACGGAGTAAGCAATTTCGCTGCAATTTCATTTTTGTAAAAGTATTTTTATAGTCAATTAAATACCTTATAAACCGTTAAACATCGACTATAACACTTGAAAATCATTACCGAAAATCGATTCAGCCACTCTTCTTGTTTTATCCTAAACACCTTCATTTTTAGAATGAAAGATAGTCTGTATCAATCTGGCCGAAATTAAATAAGACTTATTTCTATTTCCTTCACCAGAGGAAAATCAAAATCAATTTAGCCGTTCAGGAGATTAGTTATGATAAACTGATAGACAGACAAACAATTCCTTTTACATACACATTTTTTTTTACTCACTATTGGTCACACAGTCACTGCTAGATTACTGACCATAACAAATGCTTAAAACTGCATTCACTTTTCAATAGGCAAAGCAATTACAAGGAACAATGGATCAACGACCAAACTGCGAGGTAAATTCAATTGTTCTTATGGAGAACTACTGGTTCTCGACCATTGTCCTACCACCAAATAATTTGTAGATGTAACAAAAGTATACGTATATGTTGACATTGTTTAGCTAATCAATAATATTCTTTAGTTAATAAATAGATAATCGACCATTAATTATTATCATTCTTCAAAATTTTAGGTAAACTGTAAATAAAATCTATACTATTTACATATAATAAAATTGTAACTTAGCCGAATCTGTACATTAAATATTTTTTGGACAATCTTATTGAAATAATCATTATTATCGATGCAGAGGGCGAATCTATAGTTTTTAGAATTTTAGTCTGTCTGTCTGTCCGTCTGTCTGCCTGTGACCGCATAACGGGAAAACCACTGGAGGGATTTTGATGAAACTTGGTATGATGATAGCTAACCAGCTAAAAGCAAAAGTATCCTATATGTGTCTCGGATAATCATCCGTGTCAATATATATGAAAATTTTTACTGCGGGAAAATATCTAATCTCTGAGAAATCTATACTAAACGTTAAAACGTAAGTAGAGACAAACCTGAACGGAGCAAGGGTGAGTCGCTAGTACTAAATATACGTGAATGGAATTTGTTTTGCTTAAATTTGGCTGTCATAAATCTATACTTAGTTGCGAACTTACCTAAGTAAAGTAACTGTGGATAAATGAGTCCCAGCACTAACACTACGGCGTAAGTCATTAGAGCCTTTACAAACTATTCATACAGCGAATGCATGTGCCGTGTTGGGAGGTCTGCTACACTCACGTACTTCATTTACGTCTCGCGCTAGCGTGAAATACTTTTATTAAAACACAAAAATTAAATAGGAATAGTAATATAATATAGAAAAGTTAAAATTGCTCAAATTCATTGCATTGCAAATATTAAGTACATTCCACTACTATTTTTAGTTTTATCGGTGGTGTATTTGCTAGCCACTACACCCCCGATACGGGTTCGAATCCCAGATCTAGCCAAGTTAAGTTATTGATTCTTTCTATTTAGTAAGTTTCAGTAACAGCTCGGCGTTTGAAAGTTGCCGGTTTTTCACTCTCGTGCCTCGGAGAGCAACGCGATACTTGTATCGCGTCGTTCCTGCGCCTTAACTCTCACTGATCGTGTCGAGCAGTCGTCCCACCGGAGTATGAGAGTGACAGGAATAGTCTGCGCGCACACTGGTGAACTATAATATATCTGTCGTAGATGGCTAGTTTCAATAAGATTGGCCACCGTGGTCGAAATCGGTCGGGAGGACGTTATTATATGTGAAAGTATGTATGTGAGTATGTTTGTTACTCCTTCACTAAGGAACAAGTGTGCTGAATTGAATGAAATTTAATACACAGATAGGCCTGACCTGCAGTAACCATAGGTATGTACTCGTACGTGCCTAAACGAATCCAAGCGGAGCGAGGGTAGGTCACTATTCAATATTTAAAAGAAAAAGATAAAGAATCTTTAAAATATTGCTACGTGTACGAAAATATTAGTGATTTTTTTCCACACATAACTTAAAACACACAATGTATAATAATGTATATTAGTATAATTTGACAGAGTAAGTAATTCTATGTATGGACAATTCATAAGATTTTATAAGAGAAAACTTTTATCTATACATATAATTCCAATTGATTATTATTTGAGACGTCTTAAATTATTTTATTTTAAAATTGTTTACAAAATACAAACATAGGTATTTTATATTTTAAAATATAATTAAATAGATCTCTTACATCGCCCTCACGCTTTAGGTCTTCTATACCCCTCCCCAGCCCCCCCCCCCCTACCCCTCTACTCCACTGAGCCGCTTTAATCCCGAGGAAAATGAAAATAGCGTGCTTTCTAACAATAACACAACTGTCTATTTTGTCACACCTCACTGCGCCTTATCTTGGCCGACCACACACACACAACACATTGTACCCACTTTATATCACATTCATTTGTTTTTCTTAGAAACGCTACGTTGAGGTAAAGAGAGAATAAATAATGTGGGATACTAGTAAAGCACACTTGCTTTCCTTGGTTGTGTCTATAGGTTGGTTGTAATCTCTGCAAATATTATAAAAATGTAGCCATGGTATGTTGGTAGAACCAGTAAAATTTGGAAAACTTGTGCTTTTTATAGCCTAATTGTCGAAGAAGTTATTTTATCTAATACTAATGAGTCACGCTCGCTCATCGGTTCGTCCCTAGTTACGTTTTAACGTTTAGTATACATATATTTCTCAGAGTTGAAATATTTTCCCGCAGTAAATGGATCCTATATGTTGATCCGGATAACTAGCTATCATCATACCAAATTTCATCAAAATCTGTCCAGTGATTTTCTCGTGATGCGGTCACGGACAGATAGAGAAAAATTCTAACAACTATAGACTCGGCCTCGGTATCTATAATAATTACTATTTTAATAAGATTTTCCAAAAAACATTTAATGTACAGACTCTAATACTGGACACGAGTGGTGATGGATTAGATCTAACATAAAAAACCTATATACAAACCTAAACAAACCTATATATATTACCTTACAAAACAAGCAAAACCATGTAATAAAGCTAGTAATTAACCATGACTATTATATTTCTCTCTATAAAATATAAGTAATGATAAATTGTTAGATGACATGTTCCATAAGGAAGGACGTGATTGATTGGAAATGCCTCACAAGCTGTCGTTTTTTATGTGAAACAAATATAAAAAATTGATAATATTTATCACTTTTCATATATTTTTTTATATTTTCAAAACAAACCGTGTTAGAAGCATCATGTAGAGGTTTGTTTTGCTTAATTTTCTATTGTTAAATAGTTTGAACTTTATATTTTTGCCAACCGATGTTCTTTTGTTTCCGTTTAGTAGCTCTTGACGAGCCTTGATGTTGTCTATACAGATAAATAAAATTGAAGTGTCTGTTTGTAATATCAAAATACCAGCTTTTTACTAAATGCATATGAAATAAAATATACACCACTTATGAAAAAACACAATTAAAAAAAATGCCAGTCTGTCTGTCTGTTTGTTCCAGCTAATCTCCGAAACAACTGGAACGATTTTGACGGGACTTTTACTGGCAGATAGCCATAGAATTAGGGTTCCGCTCAAAAAATTAAAACTTACCTAGGGACGCACCCGAGCGAAGCGAGGGTACCTTAATAAATAAATAAAATAATAATAAAAATAGCTTTATCTTTCCTTATACTTTTAAATTATAAAAACATAAAAAATCTTATAAATAAGGCAACTTATAAAACTTAGACGAAAAGCACACTTTTAAAAGGTAGATATTGTATATACTATTTATTTATTTACATATTTATTTATTAAGCTTTTTTAAAGTGAAATGTGTTTTTTATGTTATATGTAGACATTTTAAAGTCATTGTTCAGAGCGAGGGTACCTTACTAGTCAATAATAAAAATTGGAAACAGTTTTTTTATATAGATAGGTAAATTCTATTCATATATGTTATCCTCGAATTTCCAATAATGATTATGATCGAATTTAGTCCACTAGAAGAACACTTTACTACTACATAGTGTAAACGAAACGTTGGTGCAAACGAAGCACTCCATTTGCTGTAAATCGGAGACAGTACTGTAACATTAGACACTTAGTGCAGTGTGTTCAAAGTTTAATTCGTCCAAGTGGGATGCTCGCGTTGCAGCACTTGCGATATTGTAAATAGGAAATTAAATGATACTCGTAAAATTTTATCGTCAACATTACTTTTTATTGCCTAGTTTTTGAAATTGTCTTACAAAATTGTAACTTATATGTGAAAACAAATCTACTTTTTGCTTTGTTTACTACCTATGTTATACTAATGATGTACTCTCTCTTCGTTCGGCGTTCCTAGGTCATTCGGTTTCCCGATCGAGCGTGGTATTACTAGGCCACTACTGCCTTAGCAGGTACACATACTGCGTCATAACAGAACCGAAAGGCATTGACTAAACTCTAACCGATAGTTACGTATTAATGTATAATCTGTATATTGTATACGTTGCCGGCTAACAATGTCGTGGTTTTTCTTGTAATTAAACTGTTATTATCAAAACTGTAATTCGGACTATCCATAAAAATCTACATAAATATCTCACTAAATTTTGTATATCTATAAAATAAAAGATGCACGAGATATGAATCAAACCCTTTTCCCTTGGTTTTTCAAGCGAATGAATTACCACTAGGTTGCCACTAGCTAAAACAACTTCTATGGCATAAAGATTTAGACCCAATTTAAGTTTACATTTTCTTAGACAAATACGAGTATTTGTTTTTCAAATATTTGTAAATGAGCATGCGGCATTTGCTAATGTTAAAGCTTGGAAAGTCTTCGAATGTGCTTTTAATTACACTTTACAGTGTGCAGAGCTTTAATGATAATCGCATCTATAGTTTGTTAGCTTCATTTAACAAGATTAGAAACTGTTTTTAAATATACTTTTTGCGCGATTAGTCTAGAAATAAGGTAATGTATTAAAATGTATGTGACTACTTTAAAATACTTGAATCCTCAAACCTATGAGATTTTTATTGGGGTATATTCAATTATTGATTATCACTTGCTAATACGGTGAACGAAAAAAAAAACTATATAGATAAATAAAATTGAAGTGTCTTTTTGTAATGTCAAAGTAATACATTTTTACTAAATGCATAAGAAATTGTATACGGTACTTTTAAGAAAAGAATAATTTTTAATATTTTGGTCTGTCTGTTTGTTTCGGCTAATCTCCGAAACGGTTGGACTGATTTTGACGGGAGTTTCTCTGGCAGATAGCTTATGTTATAAGGAGTAACTTAGGCTACTTTTATTTTAGAAAAATAATTAATAATTTTTAGTTCTACTTAAAAAAATTAAAACATACCTAGGGACGCACCCGAGCGAAGCGACGGTATGTCGTTAGTCATGAATAAATCTGCATGTCTAATAAAATTCTGGATAAAAATCGGTATGTGTCCTTAAAGTCATGATAACATGTTTGGCTCAGTTTGTAGTGACTTTACTTGCTGTGCCAGCGGTCGTGGGTTCGTGTCCGCCGGGGTCATTTGTGTGATGATCATACGTGATTTTATTTATAATAATATGTATGTATTTAAAGTTATAAATGTTTTGCATATCAACCATATTGTATCCATAACACAAGCCTCGTAGCTTACCATGGAAAATCAGGTAACAGTCAACCGCGATGACAAAATGTGGCTTTTTAAATAAATAAATATGTTGGGACACTAACACACAGCAACATCTAGTTCCATGGTAAGCTACGAGGTTTGTGTTATTGATACACATATATAACTTTAAATACATATATATTATAATTATAAACACCCATGACTAGAGTAATAAATATTTGTGCTCATCACATAAATGCCACCATCGGGATTCGAACCCGCGACCGCTAGCACATCAAGTAGGGTCACTACAAACTGAGCCAAACGTGTCGTTTAAATTACCGTCATAACTCTATTAGATTATAAAAGCTATGAACATTTTGTGCCAAAACGTGTGTAGTGTCACCTATATTATAATTTCTATTGTAATGCAAACGTGATCTCCAATAACTGTAATTTATGATGCGACACGATGAATATTGAAAGTTTTTAATATGATGGTAATTTTGATTAATTAACGCGCAACGTTGCTAGGATTACTTGAAATGAGAAAAGATAAATTAGATTTAATACTTTCTTAGATTAACGCGTAAATTAGACATTTTAAATAATACTATATTTTCAAATATTTAGATTTTTGGTTCCTGACGTTTCGATTGCGAAATTAAAACTAGAGTTTTAGGGTACATTTATTGAGATTTTTCTAATATGTTGATATGACCCTTGATATGTAGGTATAAATACTTTTAAACAGAAATGATTTATCGACTTTAAAATCTCCTAGAAGTTACTCCATTATTGGGAGTGGATTTTATCCGAAATTAATATTTGATCATCATAAAGTTATAATTAAGCTAGTGGCTAGTCCATACAAGGTTTTTTTACTTAAGTCAGAAATACAGTAATATTATCATATTGTCGACTATTTTCGCCAAATGTTCATAAATTGCAGTTTGTAGCTTTTCCAGAAAACCTCTGTTATTATTTTGTTTTATTTGTTATTAGAAAAACCGTACAAAAATCCGTTCAGTAATTTCTGAGTTTACCTGAGTAGTCTGACCGATTTGTTGACACTTATGATTACTGCTCTGCTCCCTTGAGTAGTAGCGTGGTGATTTATAGCACAGCCTTCCTCAATAAACGGGTTATCTAATACAAAAATAATTTTTCAAATCGGATCAGTAGTTCCTGAGATTAGCGCGTTCAAACAAACACTCATTACAACAACATGTCCCGACATATTTTTGTTTAGTAGCTTACGTGCTATCAATAAAATTTTCAAGATTCTGTATTTTTTAGACAAGTAACAAACATACAAATCAATATATTGTAAACGACGGTATATATATATATATATATATATATATATATATATATATATATTATATATATATAAACACTCAATAGCTATTACACGTTATATATTTCCAACTTCCTCATTTACACCACATATTATAATCACTATACACTTATTATATATTTCATAAATTTATCTAATAATTCACTTAATCACTGCACTTCACTGATTATATTACACTGACACTTATACACCGTAACTTCACTTGCACAGGAATGAATCGTTCTTAGCGAGAGAAGCCGTATTTAAAAGGTAACGTAATCAAAGTGGGGGATGACAGCTTTGTTTCCATGGCGCTGTCATTTATGACGTTTTACTTTGTTCGGAAATAGAGGGCACCTCTAACCTGAGGTTGCCAACAATATTGAGAACGTGTTAAAGTATTTGTACAATCAATTCATCATGTTGTTAAAAGTTTGTTTCGTACGATTTATTGGGCTCTATCCATGTTAAAGATTTATGTTTATGTCACATCATTGTGGGTTCTATTTTACTAAACCTATTTGTGAATCATGTACATTTCGATACATTTTGATTTAGTTTGATATATTGGATGATGTTGTTCTAAATATCTTCACTGTTTTATGTCTGGGAACTACAACATATTATAGTGGTAGTAGGTTCGATAATGTTATTCTTTCTTTGCTATGTATGATTAATGTATTGAATATTTAGCTATCTATACTAATATTATAAAGAAGAAAGATTTGTATTTTTGTGTTTGTTTGCTTAAACTCAAAAACAATGGGTCAGAGTAGCTGTTTCTATGTCATATGTCGGAGGTTCGAGTACTATTTGAAGGAAATATTGGTCATTTAAATATTTCTCATTGGTAAATCTATGTTCAATTTATTTCGTGTACTTCTGTGACCCGACAAAGGTCATTTTAGTAGGGTCCGAAAGGTGTATAGGTATCGTTATTTATTTATTGGATCCACCTGTTAACCTGACGGTATATGTAAAATTACTTTATCAATATATCTTACTAGCGACTTACTCTGTCTTCGCTCGGGTGCTTCCATTTTTTTCCAACTTCAATTAAAGTTATAATGATTTCTGATGGTAAATATACATATTGTATATGTACATTTTTATCGGACCAAAAATAGCCTATAACACTCGGCGGTAATGTAGCTGCCTGTTGTTGAATTTTCAGAATCAGATTACAAGTTTCAGAGATTAAACTCCACATACAGACTTACAAATTTTACCTTTTTATAATGTTATTATACCTATACCTATTAGTGACTTATTTCGTATGTGTGCGGCCTTAGGTGCCTAACAATAGCGTATACAGAAGCTGATATAATATGAGGTTCCTCAAGAATCGTGTCTTAAGGTCTCTCGAATGCCGGCAACGCATGTACAACTTCCCTTACCAGGTCATTTGTCACTCTTTTCTATAAAAAGAAGTAATCTATCTATCTGTAGATTAAAGATTCAGCTTAATTAGAATTTTATTTTATGTATAGATAGATATTGTCGAATCAATTTTTTTAATAAAAACACACGATAAATAGCGCGTGTATAATGTACGTATTTTAAATAATTGGGACGCTGATTCTCAGTAAATGTTCCAAAAGCTGTACTTAAATTAAATGTAAAAGTAAAACTAAAATGCTAAAAAACCTAACATAAAACCAAAAAAAAAATTTTAAATTGTTAAAACTTCGATGTATCAGGGGATCTAAATCCATAGTTTTTCGTCGGGAGATAAAAAATAGCTGTCATCTGCGCCGACGTGCACACTCGACGCAGCGGGCAATACTGTTATTTCACAATTGTACGAAAAGAATAAAACATCTTTCGCATAAAATCCAAATTAAAATCATAATATATGCTTTATTATATGTAAGTCCATGAGGAATCTACCATCGACTCGGAAGGCAGTTCTGCTAATAAGTTAAGTGAATATATAATACCAGAGGTATATATTTTATACAATCTAAACAATTTTAAGCTACATCATATTTAGAATATTACATTAATTATATGGTCATATATCCCTGAAATCAAGTAAATCCATTGCTATTAAATAAAATAAAGAAAAAATATAAAGAAAAAATAAACTTCAGCATAACACCTCGTCTTATTGCTCCTACTAGTGACATGAGAGCCGACTCGTTTTCTGACCAAAGAATCGGCATTGCCATTCAGCGGGGGAATGCGGCTAGCATTCTTGCCACTATTCTACGCGGACATGACTTGTACAGTAATAATAACTAAGTATTTTAAATAAAACTATCTTTTCAGATTTTTTCGCGGATATATTTGGATTTTTGGTTCCCGGCGTTTCGAATGCTTTAGAGCAATCATGGTTAGGGGGGGACTGAGCGAAAAAATCCGAAAAGATAGTTTTATTTAAAATGTTAAATATTCGTGTAAATCTTAGAAGGTATGAAATAACTAAGTATATTTGTAATTTGAATGTATTTCTTGTATTGATTTTTTTTAATTTTAAGATTTAAAATGCAAAAAGAAAAAGGCAGTGTAGCCCAGTGTGGTAACGCGCTCGCTTGGGAAACCGAGCGATGCGATAATAATAATGTTATGATATTATAAAAGCTATCAATTTAATTTCTCACAATATCAATTCAAACCTCTCAATATACACAAATAAATCAGGTTCAAATAAATGTCCATATTAGATATCCAATTTTAGTGAAATATATTTTTTATATTATAGTAATCTAGCTTAAAACGAGGTAAATGTACAACTTACATATTATAAAGAAAAAGAAATAAGAACCTCCTACTTTTTAAATTCGCTCATAAATAATAAACAAAAGTGTGAAAAAAGCATGCACAAAACAAGCAATGGTAACTGAAAACGTGTTTTACCATTTCAATTGTGCACATGCAAATGTGAGATCTAACGTGACGTTGCTTAGAGCGTCGACTAAACTTAATTATATTTTTAGACGACGAGCTTTCATGCACTTAGTCATATTACATGTAACAAATTCACAGAATTACACTAGCATGTTCAATTTTGCTTAGTAAAACTTCAAGTTTTATTTTATACTAGACTCACCCTCGCTACGCTCGGGTTCGGCTCTAGAAAAAAAAAACAAATCTATCCCACGGGAACCGTACGTTTTTCCAGGATGAAAAGTAACCTATGTGATATTCTAGACTATAATCTATCTATCACGTATATCTGTGCCAAATTTCATCCAAATCCGTTCTGTATGTGATTGAGTAACAAACATCTATCCAAACGTCTGAATTAGTAAGACTAGTTAGTGACTTGCCTTGATTTTTCATTCATTTTTACACCCTTTCCTAATTAGACTCTCTCTTTCTCTCTCCTACTAGTAACTCTGACTCTGACTCTCTCTCTCTCTCTCTACTATTAGTAGACTGATGACGTTCAGTAAAAAATTGTAATAATTTAATGCTGAATAAAAGAGAGAAATATAATAATATTAATACGGTCACTATATAATGTTGTTATTTAACTAATTGAGTAACAATTTATTACAAATTTGTTGGATAAATGCTTTCAAATATATGTAGGTACTGAATAAATTAAGCGACATGGTTTTACAATAGATTTCGGTAGAAGAACAGCATTTTAAGACTTTATTTTTTTCAAGGAATATTTAAGGAATTGTACAAGTTTTTTTCTGTAGGCCTTTTTAGATCTACAATTTTCTAGTAATAATTCACAGTTCAACATTGGCTTGATTATATCTAACTAAAGAAATTTGGCTTTGCGGCCGCGGGTTACTTACATCATAATACGATTAAACATGCAAATAACATACATTAAAGACAAAAACTACTTCTACGCCACATAATTTGACTAAACCTGTATAACTATTCTGATATTAGGAGATGTAATGATTATTATATAATCTACATAAATTAACTCAAACCTCTTTTCAATGGACTCAAAGGCCCCAAAGAAAACTGAAAACTGACAGGATGACGTCTGTCGGGTCAGCCTCTAATAAATTAATTATGAAATGTGCGATAATTGTAATAAAACAAACCTTATGTTTTTGTTATTATGTGAAATTGCTATTAAGTTAAATTAGAGTGCAACAAACTGTAAATGTGCAGACTAGCTAGGTAATCTTCAGACTAATGACGGAGCATTCATTTGAACGGAATAGCTTTTTTGCTTGAGTAATTTTATTGGACTTTAAAAATATCTAGACACTAAAAAGTATAAAACTAAAAGAAAAACTGAATGGTGGTTTTTATTTATTATAGATAGATATTTTTCCATTACAGTAAAATCAGTCAAGCCAAAGCTAATGGATTCTCGCCTCGCCGCAGGATCGCTTACGCACTCAACCATGACGTTCCGACAGCTGATCTGCCCAGGCAGACCACAAGAAACTAGGGATACCTGCCACGGTTCACTCTGCTATCAGAAAAGTACCCGAAGCAACCGGTATGGTACACTGCCACCGAGGTAGGCCGCCTCCCAGTGTGTTTCTTGGCTTCGCGTCCGGCTGGATTGCCGGACGTTAATGAGCCCGCCAGCACGACAATACGAAAGTGTCACTGCTCTAAGTGTATACCATAGATAGGATTTTGAAAATTTAATGCTATTAATTGTATTATCACGAGTATACACTTGTAACTAAAATGTATTGTATAAAACAGCTGGGATCATATCCTTTGATAATAAAATCTAATATATAAATATCTCGTGTCACAGTGTTTGTGGTCGCACTCCCCCAAATAGCTCGACCGATTTTAATGTTTTTTTTTTGTATATTTGGTAGGTATGAGAATAGGTCGTCAAGTATTTTTTACACTCCTACCCCCACTCCCATTTTAAAAAATCGCGATTTGAGTATTCTTGTACGAACAGGAAGAGGGTGAGTCACTGTATATCATAAAGCCAAAGAGTTTATTTGTAGATTGAATGCTTATAATATAGAAAAAGCGCGCATGAAAACCCATTTTCTAATCTTATAATATAATATTATATTTGTTTTTTACCGAAAATGAAGTTATTTGAAATCTATAAAAATCGACTGAAGCAGAATTTGATTAAAGATCGTTTTGCTCCGATGTAATTGAAAACCATAAAAAAGTAAAAAGATACGAGCCTAAGTACACGTGAAACCGTTTACTGGGAGGAGGTACTTTAAAAAGCTGCTATATGTAAATATTTCGAGCTTTTTAATACAAGGCAGTAAAAACTTTAATGTTGATAATGTAAGTGCTTTTCAAATTGAAGCTTTGCCCGTCTATGTAAAATAAATAATTAAATGAACCTTAAAATCAATTATTTCAAAAAAGAAGTACTGTAGAGTTTGAAGTAAAAATAATACATAATGTTAGAACTCCAGACTGAACTTCGGTCTCGGCGTGTATTATTGTTTGTTAAAAAATTTACAAGCAAGTCGGTAAGAAAAATCTCATTTACTTTCACTCTCTCGATATGTTGGAACGCTAATTCAATATCGTGCTACCTTATTCGCGGAGGCTGTAACCGCTAACCATCTAGTTACTTTTTTTCGAATTTCTCAACAAACTTAATAGACTCAATAATTAACTTAGCGCGGGATTCGAACCCAGGACTTCAGGATTCAGAAACTTCCATAATACGCAGATGTTTGTCTCAAACAATTAACTAGTCTTTACATTATTTGTGACTACAAAGAACAGTGACGTGACATGGGTCTTTCCATTGTCCCTTCTAAGAACATGTGTAAACAGATGTGGAAGTTATATATATTATTGGTGTATCTTTTTATTTATTCGCACATATAAAAAAGTTTAAATATTTAATACTTTTTGGCAAATTTCTTTGGGGATGTTTGTGCTGTGATTTTAAGTGAATGTAACTTGTGGATTTTTTAACTTCATTAAATCTGGCTGGACGGATTTTATTGGTTTTACGGCTTTTCGCGGGGACAACATAATTTCTAAACTAATATATTTTGATTCGATCATTATGCTTTAGAAAATTATAGTTTAATTTTTGCTTACAGCATAGCTCATGAAAATAAGTGTACAGATTTTTGCATAACTAGTAAAAAATTCACAAAGTGCTATTCAAATATTCATTGTTATAATACTTTCTTAGATTTACGCGAATGCTTTACAGTAATCATGGTCACGGGAGAGACTGGCTGACTGACGACGAAAAGTCGAGAACCAAAAATTCAAAATGAATTCGCGAAAAAATCGGAAAAAATAGTTTTATTTAAAATATTCTCTGTTAATTATTTTTAATTATATAAAATTGACAAGCCTTAGAAAGTATAAATACAAGGTTTAACTGTGGCCAATTGCTAGTTCAATAAGTTCAATAAGTTATACGATTATTTATACATAATATATTATAATATAATCAAAACCCTGACGAGAATAATTCTAATGCAGTAAAATATCAACCAATTTTATTATTACAGTTTTCTTGAATTTATTTTATTTTCAAAAAACTCTTGAAGACATTGCGAAATAAATTCTACTTTACATCGTGCTTTTTATTAAAACTACATCTGCATTTTAGATGGAAATAAATATAACGGCAACGTATTTAAAGAACAAATTGTACATTTTTATTTCTTCACAATTCGAAAGAACCACTTTGTAAATGAAACTAGTGACTTACGCTGTCTTCGCTCGGGTCTCAGCTTGAAGGAGCTAAGAATGGATAAATGACATTTTTTTTTGCTCCACCAAATTTCGCAGGCGTTTGTAGCATAACCCACCTGAGTTTCATCGCAATTGGAGCAATGCCTAGAGGACAAGCATACGAACATTCATTTTATTTATATATAAGATGTTTGAATATTTTTTAAAACCAACATTTATGCTTACCACGTGCATTCATACAGGTGGTTATGTGGAATTTATCACACAGAAAAGCTAATACTAATACATATACCCATTAAAATCCAACGGAAGCTTCCCCGTCTTGATGAGGCGTCGCAAGATCGCTTACGCACTCAACCACGAAGCCTCAATAGTCTGCCGAAGCAACCACAACAACCACGGGGTTGCTCAACAGTCAACTCTACTATCAGAGAATCGCATGGCAAGGTGGGCTGCCCCCCTGTGCATTTCTCGCAGACACATTTGGGAGAATAATGTTCCTTCATCAACTGTTAAGTTCGTATTTTTGTATATAGGTACATATGTTTTGTAGGGTTGGTCCTTAGGTATTATATATATATATATATATATATATATATATAGTTATAGCGGCTTAGCCTAACATAGCATTGTTTAATACAAGTGTAAATTGCACTTAAACTCAAATAAACCCAGACGCGAAACTTGTAATGTCAAACTAATTTAGAAGCTTATTGAGACTTTCGATAACATTCAAAGGAGAAAAACAAGGCTTTATTGGATTTGTAAGCCTAAAGCTCGAAATATAATATTTGGTTATATCACAAAGAAAGAAAATGGTATATCTAATATCAACTTATAAATCACCCCAGTATTTTCACAACGTAATAGGCTATTTCTAAGTAAATATATAATAGTAGCTTTTACGTGCGGCTTCGCTCAGTTTGTTTTAGGCTATTTAAATTTTTTCGCCCCCTGAAGGGGTTGTTTTAAAAAAGCACGGTACTTGTATTTATTTATATGCTGAGATCTATCTTTCTTATGTAATTTCTCCATATAAATTTCGAATCCCCATTGCACCCCTTTAGAATTTTCAAAAATTCGTCCCTAGCGGATGTCTACGTTATGATAACTGTCAGCGTGTCGGTGTATCAAATTTCAACCTAATTCATTCAGCGATTTGATAAATGCGTTGCTAGAACAGTCAGTCAGTCAAATTTCTTTTCATATATACAGATATAATCAAATTCTTTTTGAAACAACTTTAAGTCATGAAGGGCAACTTGAAATTTATATATTATATTTTTATATTTTGGGTAATATTTGGTCAAACCTACATACATAAAAAATATATATTTTTCTTTATTTATGTAGGTGATATGATCATCGATCTCTATATACGTATTCGTATTGTGTGACAGTAAGAAATAGTGAAGTGAAGTGAAGTGATTTAACGTATGAGTGAAAGCAGTTTTGTTATAGAAAACGTGAAAAATTGTACCACAGTCAAATTAAAAAAAATAAAATATTTTAGAATTGCGTTTGATTTTCCTATATATTACTATTAATGATAATTGAAGGTAAAAAAAATTGAATATCTAAAGATTCTGAATTTTAAAAATCAAATTCTGATTGTTAAAAAATATAGTTTTATTTAAAACTAGCGACTTGTGCCTAGTGAAAAGCAAAAACGAATCTATCCCACGGGAAACGTACATTTTACTTGGAATAAAAAGTAGCCTATGTGCTATTCCAGACTATAATCTATCTCTGTGCCAAATTCCATCCAGATCCGTTCAGCCGTGAACGAGTAACAACTAACAAACATCCATCCAAACTTTCGCACTTATAATATTAATACTAACGGGATGTCTAGTATTCGAGTAAATCTTAGAAAGTATTAAGAAAACACAATATTTTTAAATTTTCTTGCATAAATAAACGTAATGCATGTCTTAGGTAATACCAAATAATAAAGTTCATAGCCCGCCACACCCTGTCGTTAAAATATCGTTACGTATGGCAATTTATTAAATTTTTACACCCTCTCAACATGTAATTTAAACTTGCTACAGCCATAGCCTTTATACACTATGCAGCCTCCTTACTTTTATATTATTTGTTATTTAAATGAATAAAAACTTTTGTATGCTAGTTTTTAAGTATTTCATTTTTTTGAGAAGTGGTCGATAATGTATAGGGAGAGCTGGAATAATGAGATTTTGGTTGGTTTAATTTTTTTTTATCTTAAAAGTCAAATAGCATTCTGTCCGAAATCACGGCTAGTGCAATCCAGTCGAAACGTCGGGAACAATCCCATAGTATCATTCTTATACGATTATAAAACGCTATTCAAAAAGTTATACTTGATAAGTAATCATTCTCATATAGAAATTATTCAGACTCCATTTTGTTAATTTAATTTAAAGGTCTATATATTATGTATTCAAAATTCAAAATATTTTATTCAGCATTAAATTATTACAATTTTTTACTGAACGTCACGAGTCTACTACCAGTTCGGAAAGAAGTAGCCTCAGACCTGAAAAGAACTGGCGAAAGAAACTCAGGTCAAATGAATCATGAATCGGAGAATTCTTTATATATAACAAAGAATTCTTCGATTCGTTCATGGATGGGTAGAAGTAAGACAAACATGCAAACACACTTCCAAAATTAATATATTAGTAAGAAGTGGGAGTACTATGCCCGAGGCATTATACGTTTACAGTATACATATTTGTTTATGTACAATTTGCTGTTTTAGGATTGTAAAGAAGCAAGTGTTTAAAATCAAAAGTGGTGCTTTTAATTTGTGAATAAATAAAAATGTACAATTTGTTCTTTAAATACGTTGCCTTGAATCGTTATATTACTTTCTATTTAAAATACGCAGACAAAATTGTAAATACATTTTATTACAAGTAACGATATATATAATACATATAAAACACGTATGTATGTCTGTTTGTCTGAGCGCGATCAACTCAAAAACTATCGAACGGATTTTCATACAGTTTTCTTCAATAGATGGAGTGATTCATGAAGAAGGATTAGGTGTAAAATTCATTAGCTGAAATAGACTACGTGTGTGTTGAAGATGACTGAAGAAATCTGCCTGTGAGCTTTATAGGCGTGCGCCGTGTAAACCAATAAAGTTATATAAAAACGAGAAAAAAAAGATCTATTATATTATAGCAACGCTATATATACGTACTTAGGGATAAACCCGAACGAAGCAAAGATAAATCACTAGTATTATTTTATATTTCATTTTAAATTTTTGCGTTCCATAATTGGATTATAATAACACTACGAAACGCATGACTTTGTAAGTGGCTAAATACTTTGTTCCCGATGTTTCGATTGGGTTGCACCAGCCGTGGTCACTGTCAGTCTGCTCATTATCATACAATTATTTTAATATTTATTAAAAACTACCATCTTCTTCCACACAATTTTGCTTAAGAGAAAAGTCGAAGAATGTTAATTGAAAACTCTGTTCATAACCAATGTTTATAAAGCTGTTAGTTTTTACATCCTAGATGGACCTACGACCTACACATATTTCAACACCGCGCCGCTTCAAATAAGAACGAGAACGGGTAATTTAAAATTTCATTTACACTCTTGCATATTCAATTGCACGCTTAAACCGTAATTTATGTTATGAAGCTTTGCTGATATAAAATTCGCTTTCGATAGGAGCTTTTAAAAAAAGTTGTGGCCACTTGTACATAAACCTGTAAGCTAAAATATATCAGAACTATATTTTAACATATGTTTTCAAATAATTATACTTCAAGAGTGGTCGCATATAAATTTCAAGAATAAATTCCATTCTTGAGAAAAGAAAAAAATAAATAAAGTGATTGTGAAGTCGATACACGTATTATGTTAAAAAGTAATTACAACTTACTAGGTTCTAAGTCACGCTTCGCTCGGGTGAGTCCGTGGATAACAAACAGAAGCTGTAGTACTCCAAGTCATACACTATCTTCTAATTACATTTTTTTATTGTCTAGAATTGAATTTGTCTAGTTATTTATACAATATGCATAGCACATATATAATATTTATAGCACAAGGTGAAGTTACAAAAATACACCCACTCATGTATAAACTTTTGCATTGATAATGTTAGCCAATTCTTCTTCAAATCCCTCTCCATTACTGAAGATTATATAGATACTGAATCAGTCATCCTCCTGAATTCTTCTTTGTTCAGGGTTAGCCTGAACAGATTTTCAACCCTTTATCTCGGTTTATTGTCGGATGCTGCAGAGCTAAGACATCTTCCGTCTACCAATACTTCTCTTACTCACAACTATGATCATTATAATAGTCTGAAGCAGTTTGTAACGTTCATACCTTAGGACGTTCTCGATACACATACATCACAGCAAAATAAATAAAGAGAACAAAGTAAGGCACGGATATATCTGTGATGTGTTACAAAAAAAAACCTTGGAATTCTAGAAAGGCATTGAAATTACTGAAAAAGATTAGTGATTTCGATCACTGGAATGTTCTTTGTTTATGCATATAAAAACATACGTCGAGAGTGTGTGTGAGAGAGAGAAAGAGAGAGAGGAAGACAGAAAGAGAGAATTTCGGAGATAAGAGAAGATTAAGAAGAAATACCAGAAAGTGAGAAAAAGTGAAGTAAAGTTATAGTGCACTAGTTTCACTATATACTGCGCGTTTTTGTGAATCGCCATAACTTTTGTTAGCAAAGCAATAAATCTTCCATAGTGCAAAAGATGTGCCTTAATTTCCTATCCTCGAACTCAAAGAACGTAATAATATATAAATAAATTGAGCAAATGGAGTCGCAGGAAAAAGTGAATAAAATAAATAAATATGTTGAACATTAACACACAGCACTATCTAGTTCCATGGTAAGCTACGAGCCTGTGTTATGAATACCAGGTAGTTGATACACTACACATATATAACTTTAAATACATACATATTTATAAATATAAACACCCATAACTGGAGTACAAAGATTCGTGCTCATCACACAAATGAATGCTCCCAACGGGACTAGAACCCGCGACCGCTGGCACAACAAGTAGGATCACTACAAACTGAGCCAAACGTGTCGCCAAATAAATATTTTATACACAATACATATAACAAGTGCTTTGTTATAATAAAGTAAGGAAGGGGCAAACTACCCGCGTCGTTTTACAAAGAAAGATGCTGTCCGGTTACATCTTTGTTGTCCCATTTAGACGTATAAAGGAAATTCTATAGAAATAATCCACTTAGATGTATTTTACTTTATTTATATAAAAAACTAAAACTACGGTTATACATAACTTCACTTGTATTTTTTAAAATATATGTATATTGAATATATAATATTCGTTTTTTTTTATATTTTGTTGTTATTTTTTGGTTTGACTTAGTTTTATCAAGAGTAAGACAATATTTTTAAATGAAAAGTTTTTTCATTTTTTGTTCAGTATGAAATTATATTTAATAGTTTGTCTTTCTTTTACAAAATTTCATCGATAATATCGTTTTTTGCATAGGGTCAACGACATAGAGATAAACAAAAAAAGTCACCAGTATCTCGTAAAAAATCAATTGAATTATTGTAATAGTCTTTGTAATTATAAATCGAACAATGTTATCATTTTCCGAAGTTTTGACTTTTATCTTAAATCAAGATTAATATTTTATGTAATTTACTTCAGATGATAATCGAATCTGTAACTTCCACAACTATGCCATAAACACAGCAGTAAAATATTATTATATGGCTATAAAAACAGGTAAAAAGGGATTCTGGGGACGGAATCATTTCCTGTTTTGAAAGTAATGTTACATTGTTAGTAATGTCAAGGATAAGTTTTGATTAAAAATATAGGTATTTAGAGGGTACAAATTTTTAAATATATCCTTGTAGATATCAGAGATAGACTACGAATGTTTCTTTAATGTTTTTGAAATTTTTGAAGTTATACTCCTTTTGGCACGTTTGGAAAAAAATATCTGGTATTATTATCTGGTATCTATAACACAAGCCTAGTAGCTTACCATGGAACTAGATGATGCTGTGTGTTAATGTCCCAACATATTTATTATTATTTATTTATTATATAACAAAAGTTATCACTAATAAAAGATTTTTTGAAAATTCATCCCCTGATTGATTATATAGATGAAAGTTTGTATGAAACTTACTGTTTTAGATTTTATATCTATGTAGTTTTAGCGTGGGTTCTGCTAATACTTTATAACTCTAGGAGTACACTCCTGTATAATCTCCATTTTGAGGTCAAACTAAAAAAAGATAATTTTTAGTCAAAATCGTAGGATTTAGTGCGGACTTGATTGAAACGTGGCAACTAATATACTAAATAATAAACTTTGCTTTAGTAACATGAAGTTTAATTTATTTACCCATTACTGTACCTAAGACTTAAACAACCCTATTTCAGTAACAGATTCTGCAAGACCTGCATGTAATTTTCAAGGCTGGCATTATCGGGGCGAAACACTCTACATGTAAATGAGAAGCAATTCCAGGTTATATATTCTGTGTACATTGAATGATATTTTATTGTTATAATGTTTTTAAAATTTTTAAAATTAATTCAATATGGTGGTATATTCGATATAGATGAGAGTCAGTTAAAATTAACAAAGTTAAAAGTAAATAAGAATGTAAATAAATAAGTGCGTTGTTTTATTATTAAGCTTTATTGATAGCTAAATTTAGTTACTTAGTGTATGTATGTTTATTATTCTTGGATAAATTTTAGTACACAGAAACTACTTTTACCTGAAGTAACACATGCTCTTAGGCACCTAAGGATGCGAGCAAAGGGTACGTCGACGCTAGCAAATTCAATAGAAGAGCTATTATTGTATGAAGAAAATCATTTAGACTAAACTTGCTTTCGTATTATTTGGGATCTGCGATATATGTATAAGAAAGCGATATAGATATATTAAAATCGATTCTTTTTTTCAGTGGCTTCTAACAATGAATTTTGGGCACGATTCAGTTCAAACGCTTGAAACAGATCGATAATGTTTGAATTACTCGTGTCAAATGGTAAGGAGCTGTCAGCAGCTTGAAAGGTTTTGCTGAAATAACCGGACAGACAGCAGTTGCTCTTTTTGTTATTTTATTAATATTAATATTATAAAGTGGTAAAGTTTGTGAGTTTGTGACGTTGTAGGGGGTAATCTCTGGATCTACTGAACCGATTAAGATGAAATTTCGTAAGTAGATAGTTTGAGACCCTGGGAAGGATATAGATTACTTTTTATCCTGGAAATCATCCCTTAAGGGGGTGAAAATTGGGATGAAATTTTGTATGGGGAATCAAGCTAGGGACGAACCCGAGCGAAGCGAGGGTGAGTCGCTATTAATTAATAGTTTGCTTTGTCAGTGCAACAGTTTTTTTTCACATATTTTGATTATTAGTAGAAAGATATTTATTTTATTTGTTAATTAATAAAATCCATTTATACCATAAAAACTTATAAATATTTACCAAAAAATGTTACAGTTAGCCAACATCATTCCACAGCTAGACAAAAAATAAGCCAATTTTGATCGAATTTTTCATCTCGTCACCAAGACGCCGTAATCCTGGCTCAGGGATTCAAAGGTATCTAGTACAAGAAAGTATCTATAAAAATTAATCTAATCGGCAGATTACTATAAGTGTACGTTTACTATAAATCACACCTAAAACTACTCACCCAAAAAGACATTTTAAATTAAATTCATAAACAAAAATTGAAGCTAAAATTAATATTGTATTTTAAAGAAGATATTTTTAACATATTAGCGAGATTGGTAATTTTCTTTTAATTTTGAACATTTCAGCTAAAATTTTAAGATGGATTGTGAAATTTCATTAAAGATCTTCCTGTTTGTCTAATTCATTATAGACTTCTTTAGTGATTAAATCAACGCTTCCCAATTTATTAACTGGATTGTTCGCTATATTATGTTAATGTGATTATATTCAGAGAACCAGCTAATCTGAAATCTCATTACTTAGTCCTAGGCAATGCAACTCCAAGTAACTATTGTAGATACTGTTTGCATTGTGTTTATACGGTAATTGTATTGTCGTCCTTGGTAAAATAATCTATACATATGATAAAATTGTAACTAAGCCAAATCTGTACATTAAATATTTTTTTTTGGGAAATTTTATTGAAATAGACATTATTATCGATATAGAGGCCGAATCAGTTTCAAGTTACACAGACGGTCAGACAGACAGAGACACAGACAGACAGACAAAAATTCTAAAAACTATAGTTTCGGCCTCTGTATCGATAATAATGTTTATTACAATAAGATTTTCCAAAAAATATTTAATGTACAGATTCGGCTTAGTTACAACTTTATTATTTATGTATAGACGTCAAATATTCGCGCAAATCTTAGAAAGTATTATTACAGGAATTGGTAGATGGTGCTGTGGTAAAAGAGTATACAGTAACTGGTCTAATCAAGCTTCGATATCATCAGGACCTTGTTTCAACGTTTACTTCGCACCTGTGCTAACTCTTTATTTGTAAAAAGTAGAACACCATAATTCTAAAGCGTGTTTGTTTGTATGTTTGTACATCATTTAACATAGCGACATAGCAAAGAATCTGCGTAATTTTGTATAGATTTTATGCGTCAAAGAGAGGAACAGATTTTTGTCTATTTTGGTACTGAGGTAAGAGCTTCAGATAAAGGAATATGAATCCATAGTATACGACTTTCAGTAAGATTTTGACATATCATTGAATCAATATATCAATCTTATATTAGTATAGTGATTATAATCTTAATATTGTACATAAAGTGGGGAGGAAAATAAAAATTATTAAAGTTATACTTGGTGGACCATAGCACCATCATGGCCTTCGTTACCCACATAACGAAAGGTAGGGTAGTCAATTGCCTCTGGATTTGCTCGATAAGGACACAGGACAGATTAGTTTGAAAATCTATCGAGATGGCTTCTGGAGCTGTGAAGGTCATTTGTGTGATAGGCCTACTCAGTCCTTAAGTAAAGTCTTAGGTTGTCTTAACATTCTTTTCAATTTAGCAGATTATAACAAATGGAATCCGCTATCATGAACATCGTAGACATGACCAATTAGATTTGCTGCACTAGAATTCCTCGCAATGGAAACAAATTAGAATATATAACTTGGTACATAAATAAGACAAGATATCATCTGTTGGGCGTCTGCCAGACACCTGGATCATGAATATCGTAAATAGGTGACAAAATTAACAGGTAAACATGTAAAATTAATAGTTATTTAATTGGACGATTAGTTTATAGATTTACGCGAATATTTGTCTTTTTAATTGAAACTAGAGAGACAATTTCCCCCACGACCATGATTGCTGTAAAGCAAATGTCGCTAAAATCTCATAAAAACTTAAATAA